>JAJEKB010021185.1:1088890-1158273 GCA_022393335.1 Macrotrachela quadricornifera
TGAAAAACTGCATCGAATGAGGTATAATTCATGTGGAAATGAGCTAGTCCTGACTGATCCATATCGCTGGAAAGAAGTGCTACTTGTTGGGAAAGACGGTTTTTTTCATGATTTTTCAGAGATTTTTTGCTTTTTTCCCCATAATACGGTCTTCAGATAAAAACGAACTAGTACATTTTGTAGCTCGCGAAAAACCGCATCGAATGACGTTGATCTCAAGATTTCAGAGCTCTATCTTGTAGGCTTGATTTTGGTCACAAGTGGCCAGGATAACTTGCGATTTTTTCACTTCTTTCATTGTCACCGTTTGTTTTCGGCAAGATATTCACTTGTGTAAGCACAGTTTGGTACCACAGTCTGGTACTAGGTTGTGCAGTGCGAAGAGAGCTTTCGCTTGAGCCCAAAATGTTGGGATTCAGTGAAGGTTTTCATTGTTTTTCAACAAAAATACTGAGGGACCCTACTTTGTCTGAATTTTTCGATTTTTAGCAAAAGTACCCCTTAGAAAACCGAGTGTCACTCCTACAAAACACATCATACATGGATCAAATTTGGTACCGTTGGAATCGCCGTTTCTCGCTGCATCTGGTAGGCCGATTAGAAATCCCAGAAAATGTGTCTGCGATACCGGTGTATAGTGGGCCAAAAAGGGCCTTTATCCGCCCCTGTCCTTTCGAGTAAAATATTTTTTTGCCGTTATTTTACATCATGTGATAAAACGAGAGCTGTTGATTTCGAAAATGTACATTTTAGCCTCAGCAAATACTTTCTTCCGATCGAAAAATACGACATACTCGAAAGGTATTGTTCTTTCAGAAAAAATGCATCTTTTAAAAAGTATGCAACATTTTCTACTTATTTCCGTTTTCAAGGCTTTTAAGAACATTTTTTTTTCAGATTCAGCATCCAAAAATTGATTATAGTCAAGTTATTAAATTAACTGTAGACTCAAATCTCTATTATTTATGACGCTGAATATCGTGTAAAACGGGAATATTTATAGGTTAATTTTGTAAACATATCTTGTTTTTGCACGTACATGATGGAGCCGGGTATTTTATCTCATGCTATTTACCATATCACCCATCACCATGCAACGGATCTTTTCTTTCCTATGTTGAGAAAAACAGATTTTACTAGTGCCACAGTCATTTTAGGCGATATTCAGCGCGTTTTGGATTCAAAAGAGATTTTTAATCAAAAATTGAATGCAAATTCTGAGTCTGCAGAAAAAAAATGAGAGGGAACGTTGTCAACTGTTCAAGAGTTTTTGAGTTTGAACGTTATGCACTTGATAGGTCCCAGTAAGATATGAAAAGCCACGGAAAATTGAATCCATTTAAGTCTTCTATCGTGGCTTATAGGCATTTTACAGAAATTTGAGCATAAAATATAGGATATACTAAAAAATGAATCAGGACGTTTTGATCTGAAACTTTACCACATAGATAGATCCATTTACCAATCAAACACTCTAAAATTCTTAGCTCAAAAGAATGTTTCCTTCTCGAGATATTCGATTTTCAAAAATGGTTTATATATCGCAAAGAATGTTAGCATTTCTTGATACTTGAAAATTAAATATTTTGAGAAGCGAACACTCTTATGAGCTAAAAATTTCAGTGTTCTATTGGCAAACAGATCTATCTGTGTGGTGAAATTTCAGATCGAAACATTCTGATTCACTTTTTTAGCATATAGTATATTTTATGTTCAAAGGAGGAGGGTTATCAAGACATATTTTTGGATAAAAAAACCCATCCCATAAAACTCACATATTTGGAATCAGCATCAAATTCTAAGTATTGTAGACATTTTAGAGTGGTCAAATTCGAAAAAACGTTTTTGCTTTCATATTCCCTCGGCAGGCGTATGCAAACCAAGTCAAAAATTTTTATTGAGATTGAACAGAAAAGACATCTAGTCCTATATATCAGGATGTTCTGATTACAAATATCTCAACCAGAGCGCATAAAAGCATTTTCTTGTCAAACTAGGTCTAAGTGCTGATTTTCCCGATTTCAGGTCCCACGGATTGATCAAATATGGTCTGTACTAGTGTAAAATAGTCTGCCTACATGTAACTCACTATTTTCTTTTCGGATCTGAAAGACTTAACTTGATTGGACTTAACCGTAAAAAGTTAGAACCGAATCAGCTGCAGAATTTTTAGTTCCTTCTGAGTCATAAATAGGAGATGATCGAAAGCATACATGCAAACCTTGGAACAAAAATATTTGCTTACAAGAGATAGATTAAGCAATGTACTGTTCCATGATATGTTCGTTAGATCGAAGTTCGATGTCTGAAGGTTTCATCTAGGGATTCCAAATGTCTCTCGAAAAAAGCCAGTTTTGTCGTGGTAAGTCTAAATTTTCGTCATCAAAGCTAAAGTTTTACACAATAAACCTACCATATTCAGAGGTGGCGTGAAAAACTGTATCAATTGATATGCGTTTTGAAAATTTTTGTCACGTTTCAATTTTTGATACTAAATCTAGGTACCTTTTCGTTTTCAGCTAAAAATTCGAACGTATTAGAAGCAGTATAATCAGACACCTCTCTATGTAGCTTTCGGTGCTACTTTTGAACATGTATATCTTATGGCTTAGTTTTTTGGTCCGAAAATATGCCTTAATACCCCTCCACCTTTGTAGTTGTTGCTCATTAGTTTCTTTTTTTTGGTAATTTCGAAATAGTGTTGACGTTTCGTTCCACGATCTTAATATTTACAGCTTCTACAATATTTTGTGCTAGAGAATAATGAAGTATTATATTACGATTAAAATAAAATAATTCACTTTTCATAATATTGAACTTGCAGGTGTCTGAAATAAGAAGTTTTCTTTGATGAATTTCATTAATGATTGGTGCTTCTCGAGCAAATATATTCCGAGATTCAATTTTATCTTTTCTAGATAATATATAAAATTACTTATGTTTAACCAAAAATTTCTAAGAACATTAAATAAAAATATAAAGATAAGGATATATTTTTAGTTTTATTTTATCAAACACTGAGAATAATTGCCAGTATTATTTATTCCAAGATCAATCTTTTGGGCACAACTTGTTAAAAGATTTTTTGAAGTTTTTTTTGGAAAACAATCTTAGGTGTCTTGGACGTTGCATCAGTTAATCATGTTTCATTTATCTTAAAAATTCGGCGAAATTTAGTTCTTGCATATCACCTGTGCTCTACCACTATTAGGTATAGGACATGAATTTATTTTAGGTAAGTTGGTCATAAATCATTTATAAAATTCGAAGAAATATTCTAATACATATTGCTTTTCTTTATTATTGCAATAAAGCTGAATGATTTTATTTAATTAAATTTTCTTTTTAATAGGTGAAGTTCGTATTTTAAATACAATGAGAATGAAGAAGGCGCTGATCGATGATCTTGTCGTCGATCTTTCCAGATTCTAGATTTTCTTGATTATCAGTCAGGACTCTTTTAAATCATGATGTGCAGGCAAGATTGCTTTTGAGAAGGAAGATAAAAAGATTCTCACCGGGTGTTCAAGATGATAAGAAAATGATCTGATTACTCTGAAATAAAGGAATCAAGCAAGAATTACAAGATATGCAAAAAATTTTTTAAGTTCAGACAAGAATCTTTTTCCTTTCCTCGCAGAAGAATCTTGACTGGACTTCAAAGGGAAAAGATTCTTGCCTGATTGATCGAGAAAACAAGAATCTGAAAAGAGCCTACAGGATATATATATATGGTTTCTTGAAGTTCAGGCAAGCTTCTTTTTCCTTCTTTTAAAAGTTTCTTCTTTGATCTTCAAGATCAATAGCACGTGGTCTCATTGTTTAAATACATATATATATATATATATATATATATATATATATATATATATATATGTTGTAGACAAAATTGGAATTCAGGCAAATTCTAAATTTGCCTGGGCAAAGTTGGAATTCTTATTTTTCACTGGGTAAAATTAGAATTCTAATATTGACTAAACGCTCATTAGTCATAATTAGAATTCCAATTTAGCCTAGGCCAATTTGGAATTTGACTGGAGATAAATTCATGCAAGCACATATTTGGCTAAAAGTAGAATAGACTGAAAAAAGAAACCAAATTAATCGTAGCGGTCGCGTCGTTGAGTAGTATAAATATTGATGTATGCATCACAATCTAATAAAAAAAATGTCTGAGTTTGATTCAAACACTACCGAAATCAATAATGGTGAAGTTCTTTATTATCAAGAAGTAAAGAAACATATTGATTCCTTAAGTGAAAAATTTCGGGAAAACAGTGTTATAAAACAAGCTGTTTACGATGATACTATCAAATGTTTATTTATACCCAAGGGACAAGCATCAGGCTCGTTTTCTCCGAAGTTTATCTTTTGGGTCAAACAACATTTCATCTTAATTACAATTGTTGGTATTGATATTGCTTGTTGTATTAAATCCAAAAAACCAATTTGCATTTATGAAACTTATTATAATGTAATCGGTGAAGCACACACTACTATTTCTCATGGCGGTCGTGATAAAATAATTCATGAACTTAATTTTCATTATTCTTGGATTCCACGATTTGCTGTCGAAATATTTTTAAACAATGTGTTCCGTGTCAAACACGAAAACCACTCAAACAACATGTAATTACCAAACCTATTATTTCACTTGGAGCAATGACAAGATTACAAATTGACTTGATCGATATGAGAACAAGACCTGATGTATTAAATGCAGGAATTATTTATAATTGGATCTTAAATTGCATCGATCATTTTAGTAAATTTACCTGGGCGTATCCATTAAAAAACAAAAGTGCTATTGATGTTGCATTAAAATTGCGTGAATTATTTTTCGTTTTTGAGCCACCAAAGATACTACATAGTGACAATGGACGAGAATTCGTGGCAAGTGTGATACATGAATTAAAAGATTTATTTCCAGAAATGATTTTTATTAGAAGCAGACCAAGACACCCTCAAAGTCAAGGTTGCGTTGAACGAGCAAACGGTGTTTTATGCGACGCTCTTGATAAATGGATAACTTTACGTAACTCGTCACACTGGTCAGATGGTTTATTACCGGTAGTTTATGGTATTAATACAAGATTATCAGTTGTTACTATAACTACTCCATACCAAGTTATGTTTGGGCAACTACCTCGTTCCGATTCAGATTTTTGGAAACTTGTAAAAGACAATGAAATTATTGATGAAGAAGATCTACCAATACCAGTTGATGATTTTAATGATGATATTATAGAGGATAAAAGAGATGATTTAGATGATTGTGCTGATATTATTGACAAAGATATTATTCAACTTGTTCAACAATTATCTGATGACGCTGCTACAAGTGCATTAGTTGATTCTTTATCATCACATTCATCACCAATTAAACAGCAATAAACAAAACATGATCTTGTACGAAAAGTAGCTACCGACAATTATATGAACGTTGCAAATAAAAAAATGAAGCCATTACCACGATAATGTAGTTAATGAAATCAACAAATTTAATTTAAATGATTGTGTTGGTATTAAGATCCATACAGTTGATAGAACAAACATTGATGCTAAACTTTTACCATGTTTAATTGTTGAAAAACTTGAAAAAGATAAAAAAGTTACGTTTAAATTGGTTTGTCAATATGGTAAAGTGGAAAATACTTATTCAATTGAACATCTTGTCGATTTAAAAATGGCTTGTCCAGACGAATTAAAACAAATCGTTATCAACGATTTAAAGAACATCACATTTATTGAAGCATGTAAACTTTACGTACGTACATCAACAACAGGTCGGACATGCGATTGCAAAGGCAAGTGCTCTACAAAACAATGTTCCTGTAAAAAAATGGGAGTTTTTTGTTCGACAAAATGCCATTCCAAACGAGGTGGGTGTGTAAATATGGATGAATAGATTAAAAAAAACTTTTCTTGTAAATTGTTTAATAGAATGAATAGATATCATTTAATAAAAAAAATTAATTTTTCAAATTTTTTCAATTTTTTGTTGCGTGAATTTATCTCTAGTCAAATTCTAAATTGGCCTAGGCTAAATTGGAATTCTAATTATGACTAATGAGCATTTAGTCAATATTAGAATTCTAATTTTACCCAATCAAAATTAGAATTCCAACTTTGCCCAGGCAAATTTAGAATTTGCCTGAATTCCAATTTTGTCTACAGCATATATATACAGTCGTATAACCTTTTTATATTCATTTATAATTAGGGATGTGCAGTTTCAGTGAGGACACTGAAATACTGACACAGCTGTCACCGACAGTGACACAGTTTTACACCGACACTGGTGTGCACTGATACCGATGTTCATTGACATAGATATCTATCCTAATTATTTATAAGCCATGTCTAATAAAATAGGACATCTTGCGGAAGGACATTTTAAACAAAAGATGTTTTTTTGTGTGCGAATTGTGGTTATAGATAACAGTGTTGTTCTATGTTCTAGGACTATTTATAAATACTATATGTCGGGTATTGTTTATCATTTTCTTCGTTTTTCTCTACAATCTCTTTTCACTTGTGTATAATCTATTGGGTCAGACACCTCTCTCTTTACTGTTTCCACACATACCAAAATAGTAAAAGTAATTGTCCTTAAAGAGAGTTGTCTTTTCGATGAATTCATTAAGTGTCTTGTATTAAGTGACTGAAAATAGGAAGAAATAAATACTCGACCATCTTGTTCGTCTTCTTTCATGTTTCCTTTGGTTTATATCACTGTAAAAAAGAAGACAGATAAACGTCTCCCACTTTTTCCTGTTTTTCTTTATACCTTAACTATCAGAGGTACCCCATGAAAAGAGAATATGGTTAAATTTTTGCATCTACCAACCGACTTTTTCTGCTGTACATAGCACGTCTTCTACAGGACTGGTTCCCGTTGTGGGTGAACTATCTGCAACAAAAATTTTCGCGTTACACCTTAAACCTCCTGGACAGGACTTTTACCGGCATGCGTCAGGCATCTTTAAGATGGTTGTTCCTGCTATGCGTTAGGTATTCACCATTGGACTCTTCTCGCCGTGCGTGATACCTCTTTCACAGGACTTTTTTCATCGCACCTGGAACCTCTGCTACAGATCTTACCCCACCATGCATGGGGTATCTTTCATAGGGCTTTTCCAGCCGTGTATCAGGCATCTTCAACAGGACTCTTCTCATCGGGCTAAAGTTGAATCCTTACTCGCATCCACTCTGGACACGATCACTCTCAAATTTGTATTGAACTGTATCATTTGATTAGAAAGTGAGTAAATCACGATCTCTTACAACTTGGATGAAGTTTCACGCACACCTCCCTTTCTCATCCCCAGTCACTCTGCCGACTTTTCTCAGTACTCAAGGAACTGATGGAAATAGTTCCGTGACGCTATCACTCACGATGACTAAATACATAGCGAACAGACTCATCAGAATCTCGATCTGTATTGATCGAGATGGAATTTCACCCAACCTCTTCCGCGCACCCCGTTCGGTGGTTCCAACCCCAAGATGACTTTCCTCAGAAGCTAAGGAGGTGATGTGGAAAGTTTTGTGGCGCTAGCTATCACAGGAACTGAATGCATAGCGAACAGACAAACTTTATTCTTTAAATATATAGATACGTCATCGTTGTGAGTCAAGAAAAAGAACAAATACGTTGTTTCTGTGAGTCATAGAAAACAAATGGATACAACATAGTTGTGAATCAAGGAAATACTCGTATAAATTTTTCTCTCACAACCTATTAGAAACCTTCCATTTTCATATTTTTATCAAAGAATCATCGATACGAAACGATTAATCTTAGAATCATAACAAATTCGCTAAAGTTCTGAAAAATTCACGCAAATTTCATTGCCATATGACTTGGGGGAAAACAGATATTTCGCACCACCTTTTCACTACGATCTCCCGACATACGACAAAAAAACAGGGTGTTCGTAATGAAAGTTGTTCAGGATAAAAAGTCATTCCCAACTCCGGACATGTGACCGGGTGTTCGGAATAACCTGGTGCGAAATGTCCGCGACCCGACTTGGGTGAAATTCCACCCAAAAACCCCCATCCTACTCCTATTAATGATAACAGCACTCTTTAAAACTACTTCGAGGCTCAAAAAAGCAACGTGGAAAGTTTGGTGATTGTAGCTCTTACAGGGATTGAATGCGTAGCGAACAGACAAATATTTTACTTTATTTATGTATATATATATATATTAGTGTGAGCGTTCCAATGTATTCTTTTCATTGATTAGTAAAAAATTATCGATCAAGTGCAATTAAATGTTAATAGTCTGAAAAAATTATATTTTATAGATCAAATCTAAACAATTTTGACGGCATGAATTTTTTCTTGAGATGTTAAGCGAATACTGACAGAAAAAAAGACTTACTGAGCAAGAATTCTTGCATATAGTGTCTTTTGAAATTGGCAATAGCAAATGTATCGATCTCAGTTGCACTAAAAAATTTGTTATACGGTGAGATTAGTTATAGAATTTTGCATAAATTTTTATTTCAAAAATAATAAAACATAATTTTCGGCAATAAATTATGTTTATGTGCGGTTGACAATTTTTTTCAAGCGAAATGTCTTATTGAGTGGTAAAATATGTTGATGTGGATCACATATTCTCATATGTCTTGTACATATTCCAAACGTCAGTATTGAAATAAGGACCAAACATGTAACCAGGATAGCCGGAACTGATAAAACTGTTGACAGATGTTTGTGAACCTAGTAATGTTGTTGGATTGAAGTTTTGAATCCACGGCCCACCTGATGCTCCTTGAGTCAGACCACAGGGGAGTTTTAAACCACTAAAGCCACTGATATATGTTGAAGCAGATGAAGATGACGTACATTTGCTCATTACTTGACCATTACTTATAGCTCCGGGATAGCCAAAAGCATTAACTGTTGCTGCTCTAGGCCAGTTTGCAGTCATAGCAAGTGCTCCGGTCACATCTTGAATATGTTGATTTCGAGAATTGGTATACATGAGAACCACAGCCACATCGAAATTAAAGTCACCCGATTTCATCCAACCATTGAAAGTGGCAAAACGACGTGCTGTCCATGAACCCAATGGTTCCGCTCCATTTGAATACCGAGGCTTAAAGGTGATTTTCGTTGCCCACATTTTCAATTTTTCATCATAGACACAATGACCAGCCGTTATAACAGTATCTCGATTGGTTGAATAGATGGTTGATGCCGAACACATGTAATCTTTACCGTTCATGACAAAATACACTTTACCAACGGTTGAAGGAGGATTAAATGTTCCAGTTGATTGAAATAGTCTTGTTGTATCATTTGATATTGATGGTAGTGCAATTGGAGTGGAATATTTTGTGTCATTCGAAGAATTTGCAACACGTTCGTAGCGAAACGGAAAACTGGAGACTTCAACATCTTTTGATTGTGCACCAACCATTCGTTCTGGAGTCCAGTAATCGACAATGCTTCGAGTATATTCCACTTTACTCATGCCTCGAGGAATGGGAAATGTAATGCTAGCATAGTCTGATTCACTAGCATTAGCTACAGATCCTATTACCAATATGAGAAAAGCAAAAGACTGTAGTACAACCATTCCGAAGTATGATGTGAGACAAGAAGTCGTTGTAACTGTGTTACCTTGTCGTCATTTTATAGGCTGGTGCCGATGCAACAAAAGTGTTTCAGCCCCTTACCACCCTTACATGAAAAAAAAACAAATCCTTTCACTGGGAAAAAGAAACCCTAAATAATGAGAATGTTTTTTTTACTAAGAGTGTCAACAGCAGTCTGTCTGGGTATGACGCAGATTATTTTTCAGACGAACGAGACATTATTTGAAATTTACGAGGAATATTTTTTTTCATCCATACTCCGACTTGATTTTCGAATGTTTTGTTATTGGAAATTTTTTCCTATTTCTGTTAATAGGTAATAATGTAACTACAATTATACAACTATCAAAACTTTTGAATAAAAAGAAGATTTGGCGTTTGTCATCGTTCGAAACCAATGAAAAATCTAGATAAATAGTGGTTTGTTGTAACTGATCAACTGTGATTTTATCCGCTGAAATTGGCATTTTCAAAACTAGTAGATCTAATGTTGAAATTTCGCTACTATGTAGGGAGATGTATCTGTTTCTATAGGATGATATCAAAAATGACAATTTTTTCTATTGAAACGGACAAGTGACGGTAAGGCTATTTTCTCGTGCAAAAAATTTCTCAAAAAGAATTATACATTTGGAATCAGCATTGAATTCAGAGTAAAATGAGGCACTTTTTGCTGCTGAAAAACAACTTCCATTTTTCACGGTTCATTGGGCATCCCTGTAGGGGACCTCAGAACCATGAAAAATTTCTTTTTTCAAAATTTTAGCGAATTTAACATCATCTGATGTGGAATTTCATGCTGATTTCGAATTTCAAATTGAAATTTAAAAACAAATTGAGTTTTGGTAAAAAAAATAATGTAAGACCCTTTTCTGTAATCCGATTGCACCCCAGTATTTCCATTATCTGACTGATTCTTCATTTTTGTTCGTATTATTGAAGTTATATTTGGAAAGAGCGTGAAACTCTGCATCGATCTATATATATGTCACTCATGGGTGGGATATTTTCTTACTCCTTCTATATAGTGCTAAGGGGCTCCAAAAATCAGATTTTTTGTTGGATTTTTGACTATTTGGACATAAAACTGATCAATATTCGACCTCAGACATCTTTTATTTTTTATCTCTGATTAGAAAAGCAATTTCACACTTTCGAATAGTGTCGCCAGATTGCTTGTGCACTATAACTGGCAATGGACACAACGTAGCATTCTACAGTAAATCAAATTTTTTTTCTATCAGAACTCAATTTTTTTAAAATTTAAATTTGAAACTTGAAATCAACATGAAATTCCATATCAAATGATCTTAAATTCGCTAAAATTCTGAAAAAAAAATTTCCGTGCTCCTGAGGTCCCCTACACAGTGGAGAGCTTTCGCATAAGGAGGCGGACATACGGTTTTTTTGCTTAGGAATGGCTTTCATTCCATTAGAAACAACAATATATCACCTTAGTTTTCCTTCAAAGTGCAACACGGGTGCCTAAAACTGGATATACCGTCAGAGATCTCGGATTTTTGGGCACCATCTAAAACAGCCTAGGAAAGGTTTCATGAGTCGGCGCTACTACCATAGTTAGGATATATATCCAGGAGTATGTGGTAAAAATATGCACTTGATCAGAAGTTACCTCTTTGTAGGGTTTACAATATACAAAACGGGATGTTTTCAAATAGGTTTTGGGGCTCAAGATCTGTTGTTTTCTAATCTATTATGAATTCAATTTGGATTAGTTTTTTTTTAACATAAGGCCCACCTATGAGGAAGCTTTTGTGATATTGTTTACTTGTGCAATATTCTTTCATACTGCTGAGCAGATTGACTTTCTTTATTTATGCTGACTTGTGGGCCCAAGGCTTGGTAGGCTCTTTTCTTGAGCTCTATAAAACTTTGAGAACCGCTATTTTAGGAAATGATAGATCATATATGTATGTATCTACCCAAACGGTTAGATTTTGGAGAAGAATATTTTCGTATGTGTCTGCCTGGCTCCCCACTATACTCTACAGGAGTTCCTAATGAGCCGTGTAAAATGGAAGTTGTTTTTCGGCAACAAAACGTACCTCATTTTACTCAGAATTTAATGCTGATTCCAAATATATAATTCTTTTTGAGAAATTTTTTGGACGACAAAGTATCCTTACTGCCACTTGTCCTTTAGATGATTTTAAATTTTTTTGTGTCAGTTATGACCAGCACTTTTTCCTTAACTGAAAATACACTCGAATCTTATGAAATATAAAATAAATGTTATAAAACTTGACTGGAGTTAGTCAAAAACGTTTTTGAGGCTTACGTTTTTCTTTGAATGAAATCCATCAAAATATGCGATGATACTAACCTGATCACTCACACTCTCACAACCGTCAAATTTATAATGCAAAAAACTTATACGTTTTGTGTGAAATAACCTTTTAGTTTTGAGGAAGCGATGTTAAAAAGTCTCCGTAATGTTTGTACAGCCAAATGGAACATAATAATAATCAAAATAAATGAAATTCAATGACGTCAATCCTTCATTGAACAACCATGAAAGGGAGGATAGGTTTTCTTTGAAAGAGTAAAGAGTAAAAAAACTGACATTTCGCAAAGAAATTTTAATTTCAGAATACTGAAAACAATAGACAATTTTAAGAACTTACAAGATGTTCATAAAGATTTATTCTAACACTAAACATTGAGCTTTTGGTAAACTAATATATTAACTAAACGATAGATTCTCAAATTTATTGTTGTTTTCAACAGAGACGCGATATGACACAAATTCGAAGAAAAGAAAGCTTTTGTATATTCGCATTCATTTTGTTAACTTTGTCTATTATAAAGTTGAGAGTGCAGTGCATGATCTAAAATGAAAAATTTACGCAAATTCTTTGAGCTACATAGTTCTTCTCAAAACCTGATGTCCATTTGATTCTTTGTCGAATTTTGTATCGGAAGAGGAGAATGAAAAAACACTTAAATCATTCTGCCTGTATCGTATAAGGCTTAAATTACGTTTTCTCAAAATACTTAGGGGTACTCAAAAGTAGTGGCGAAGGTATCTTATGTTCTTATAGAAAGCTTAAGGAAAACTTCTTTTTTCATTGGTATGATAGAGGAGAGAAAATGGCGCTCTATTTTTTTATGTTATATGATCACTCTTTAACTAACAACATAATAATAAAATAGAAGATAGAAATTGTTTTCATTGAAAACTTAACTATCGATTGAGGCGGATTAAGTGGCTACAATTTGTAATTCAATTTTCCATTACTTAACATGTTGTATCAGAAAATAGAATATATTACAATATGCAGCGTGAAAAACTCTACAATTTACGTAAGGCTACTTGTTTTATAACTGAGATAAAAAGAAAAAAATTTTTTTTGGTACAGAAAAAACTGATAGCATAAAATTTTACTTTTTCAAAATCGAGAAATGAATATAATTATTTTGTGGATCGTAGAACTTTTCATGTTGTATATTGTGGTATATTTTATTTTCTAATACAACATGTTAAGTGATTGAGAGCTGAAATTCAAAGCGTAGCCATTTAATTCGCCCTAACCGATGGTTAAGTCGTCAACAAAAATAGTTTCTATCTTCTATTTTATTATTATGTTGTTAGTTGAAGAATGATCAAGTAGCATAGAAAAACAGAGCGTCGTTTCTCTATCATATCATAAAAAAAATAAATTTTTCTCAAATTTTCTATAAGAAAACAAGATACCTTCAAGTAAAATGTTGAAGCAAACTCGAGTTGAAGGCCGTTTTCTACAGATTCATTTCCTACACATAGAACAATTTTGAACGAGAAATTGAAATCGAATAAAATTCTTTGTATATCAGTTTACTGCTTTTTCCGAAGATCATGCAATTGCTTGATTGTATTGATGGTGAAAGTTAGTGTCAAATACAAAATCATTATTGCATCTCGTCAATTCAAGATTTACTCAAGTCGAAGTATAATGATATTATCTTTTATTGTTTCTTTCTTCTTGTCACTCCTATTCAAAATTAAGCTATATAATAATCTCTAGAAAGAGATTTTAAAATACGAAATATCTTTTTAATATTTTAATATTTGTTCAAATTCAGCAAAAACAGCATTATGATCGGTCGCTCCTTTTGTATCAATAATAAAACATTTAGTTAAATTCCAATGATCATTAATACGAGGATGCATATAAATATAATCAATCCGTGTTCCATAAGGACATGTTGCTACGAGTTCATCTTGTAATGTTGGATTTATCTTTCTCAAAACATCTTGATAATTCCATTCATGTGTTATTAATTGAGTTAAATCAAAACGAGGTTTTTCCCAAAAAGATTCTTCACGTTTTTTAACAACAATATTAGAATAATAATTATCCGAATAATCTTCTCTTGTCAATGCATTCATATCACCCATTAATATATCAATATTATGTTCATATGGATTAAAAAAATTAATTTGTTTTAATCGATCATCTTCATTTAAATAATCTAAATGTGTTACAGCAAATGTTATATTTTCAATATCATCTAAACAATATTGAAGTATAGATCTATAGCCACCTTCACAATGAAAATTTATTTTCTTAACATCATGAGAACGAATTTGATGTCGAGAAACAATACCATTACAAAAACTTCCATCACGTGGTCCATATACAGAAAAAGGTAACGAAAGACGTTGAGAAAATTCTTTCCATTTATCATTATTTTGCATTTCTTCAACGGCAATTACATCAAGATTTAATGGTTCAAGAACTGATATTAATTCAGAGATATTATTTGATCCATTAGACGGTTTTCGAAAAGAATGTACATTGATTGTTGCTATACGAAATGTTGTCATTATGTATGAAAAAGTAAAAATGAATCGTATATGCATGTGCTTTCTTTATTTGCTTTTCATGTAAGCTGTGTTCGCTCTCTTTTCTTTTGCGTTTTTTGATTGATATGAGTCAACACCAACATTATTCTTTATTGTTATTCTCTACATTTTTACATTTTTTCATCTTATTTTATGATATCCTAAAAATGATGTAAAATTGTTCTTCTTAATATTGAACAAAAAGAAATTTCTTTCTATTTCTAAAGTAACAACTGGGGTTAACGAAATTCTTATGAATTTAGTTCATTGCGTTAATCTTAAAACAAAATATCATGAGAAATCTAGATAATGTGCTAGTAGAAAACCAAGAGTTGATCAATGAACTGAGGATTGTTCACTCCTTATGTTCCACTAAACGGATCTTCAGCAGCTAAACTTTACTATGACTTTTACTACCGATATAGGGATCGATCATTTAAACTCGCCAACGTCAAAATCCTGGTTATGTCACTACAATTTTCATACTTGATTCAAACGTAATTATTTGAAAGAAAAGATTTGAATTTTATTATGGAATACCTATATACACATATGCTAAATGAAATAAACAAAGGTAACACAAATGATCTATCATTGTTATGATTCAATGACTATTGGATATTTACAAATTAAAATCAAATTTTTCTTCATTGAATATAGTATTTGAAACCGTTAATCAATGATTATTGTGTGCATTGAAAACAATAAAATGTATTTATATTGTGTGATGAATGAACTTATATTAAACTAATTCTTTAATTCTAAATATCAATTCATTTCATTTCAGTTATCAAAAATTTCATTAAATATAAAAAAGAAAAAGCGAGCATAAAATATTCTGTTCTATAAATTATCCAGAGAAAAGAAGATTTTATATAGGTTACATTAATTGTTTTCGAAATCATGAACTTCGATTATTTTAGTCAAGATATGAGTAAGAAACCACTAGAAGTATTTTGTTTTTAAATTAATTAATCTTCCTTTCAATTAACTTTTTTTTTGTTGTTGTGTTATTTTAACACTCGATTGGGACTGTATTTGAGTGTAATAAGAATTAATAAATTAAGATAAACTGTTTATATATAGTCTGAGTAATTTCTAAATGTGCTACGCATTTGTTCAATGATTTAAAAAGTTATAACCAACATCTACAGCTAGAAAGAAAAGAAGAATTTCACCTATTTAAACGATGATAATTTGATGAATAATTAAAGGTTTTAAAGATTGGCAAACATATTTTTAGAACATAGAACACTGTTTTAATAGTTTTGACTAATCGATTCATTAAGTCATCTAATATCTAGAATTAATTTTTTGCATAATTTACTAATAGAAATTTTCTTTTGTACCATTTGTCAATTGTTTCTATTCTCGCTCTATCTTTACCATTAATAAAAGAATAGCACAAAGTGAAAAAAAAACCAAATATAAAGAATCCCAACAATTTTTGTGCGCATATAAAAGATTGTCTTGATGTTTATCATTTGCGTTCTTTGCATCTTACATATTTTTTTTCCTCATATCTTTTCAATGGCTCGGAGGTTGTATCTAAAGATAAGATGAATTTTAAGAGAGGATCACGTTGTTGTTGGAAGAAGATAGATGGTGAAATTATTTGAAATCTATTACAAATTAAATTTTGAAGGATGAAGGAAAGGTAATATTGGTTTTTTTCTTTTCCAATAGACAAAATAGAATTATTTATCTTCTCTACCATCCTAGTTTATCAATCTAGTGAATAATAGAGTTATTCGCACTGTTTAAAATAGATCGAAATAATCTTCTTCTCGCTATTTGTACGACTGATGTAAATATATTTGAATATTTTATTTTCTTTCTAGATGGAACGTGAAGAAAATGAAAATAATATTAATCGTGAATTATATAAAAATCCATTTTCGATATCAAACTTGGGTATTGGCTTAGTATTAAGCACATACTTTTTAACTGTCGAAATGATTGAATTAGGTTTGTCAATTTACGTTGTACAAGAAAATAAACCAGAATTTTATCGTGAATATTTAACGTTTAAAAAAAATGCTCCAATATGGAAACAATGGCAATTTTTGACATTATTCACTATTCCACTAGCTATAAGAACTGCGACTATTGATTTATATCATATTTTTACAAGAACAGCTACAACTAGACGTAATTTAATAGATATTGTGACAGCTTTGCAATTATTTGGTGTACTATATACTGTTCTCAAATGTGTACAACCATTAGAAAATCAATTGAGTAAAATAGCGTCATACGAATATGCATCTGAATTAAACTTTTTCCATTGGATCGTGTTTATATTGAATATTATCGGTTGGCTTATTCCAATATTTCGCTATCATGAATGGAGAAATAATCCAAATTTTTATCCATAAAAAATAACAAACATAATTTTCGCAAGTTCATTTTTTATTTTCATGTGAATAATTCAGAATTCTAATTTAATATTTTATTATATTTATTTTTTCTAAACTATAATTCATTTGAAATAACAAAAAATAAAACACATGAAGATTGGAAAAGTATTTAATAAAACTCAAACTTTATGGATCTTAACATTGTGTAAAGACATTAAAAATATATAAATAGAGACAACAATTTTTATTTTTTATAATGATGTAACAATGAAGCAACTTTGAAGCAATTTTAACAACTCATCAATGTTCTTATATTTAACGACGATTCATATAGATATGCATGTATTAATTATGTAACCAATATATATCATGAAAAGCTTTTTCTTTTTCTCTCATTATATTTAATACAACATGTTTTTTCAGTTCATTTCTGTAGTTATCATTAGGATCTAACAGAGTGGAAATTTGTTTTGTTTTAATAGTCAAATGACTATCTTGATTTTTGAAAAAAATCATTACTCTTTGTTTAAAGTTTTTCAAAAATGTCCTGACTTTAGTAAAAAATTCAGGTAAATGATTGTATCTCTTCATTAATATGTCATGAACACGAACACTTTTAAGTTTTTCTTAGTCTTACTAAGATCTACTTACAGTCAAAAGATGAAATTGGAAGCTCGAAATCAGTTAGGATAGTTCCCTCAGTAGTAAAAAAATCAAGTTTAACGAACATTTCTATTACTGGAAAAATGTAAATTACATTAGCATTTGGCAAACAAATTATTACCTTTTATAAATGTATGCATTTTTTTAAATATTTCGACCTATAATCAACGTTTTTATCTCATTTTATTTCTTAGAAGATAAGCTAGAATAAATGTCCTATTCGAAATTAGCGTAAAAGCCAAGTCGAATGTTCTATGTTTTAAGTAAAAGTTTTTCTTCACAATAAGACGCCTCTTAACACATGGGTCAAATTGTTGTACACGTTGTTAAGAGATGAGCATTATTCATCATTTTCTTTTCTTTATTTGAAGTCTATCCCCATGTGTTTCTTCTCTCTGTTTTTAAAATAGAGTTGCTCTTATTCGATTAAATAGCATCATAAAATCAATGCGGATGATCGTTATTAATATACGATTTATAAAAAAAATCTGCTCAAATTAATTCTTTTTTTTCTATTTGTCACATGAAATATTCGACTTTTAACACATGGAAATAATTTTTTGACTGGATTTTCAGTGTATTGCTTGAATATTGTTTTTTCATATTTTTAGAACTATTGAGAAATTCTCAGTGTTCAACATGATCATAGGCAAAATTACATAACGTATACTACGTATCTCGGACATTGATAAAGAATCTCAACCGATGCTTACAACAATTCATGATTATATTTTACTTGCAGTACAAGATTATGCTCATATAGCCAAAGAAGAATGCAAGAAACCAGCAGATAGTTTGATTCTAGGCGAATCAGCCTCAATTGACTTAAGTGAACACTATTGGAAGGATTCAACAATTGTATGATGAGAATTTTCCTCGTGTACTAGCTCGATGGACGTTCTATAATGTAAATTATTTTCGGGTAAGATAGAAGCGAGAACAATGTTTACTATTGAATGCAATTCAACTGAAAGAAGTTGAATCATTCATGCCATTAATACAATCATTGATGCTGCCCAGTTATTCGAATAAAGCATCATCTGGTAAGTTTCACAGCATCCCTTTTAATTACTTAACATTTCTTAAGTTTGCGGAAAGCGAGTTATTGAATTACAACCTGATATATACAATTTCCATTTGCGAAAATCATGGATACTCTGTCAAAATGGAAAGCAGTAACAGGAAATAAAAAAAACAATCTTACGCAGCTCTTCAAAACTATCTCTTGTCGGAGACGCATTTCCTCTATAGTCTATGACAGAATATTGATTTCAAAAAGCTTTCTTAAATATTGAGTTTCGATATATAGAATAGTTGTTCGATGTCTCTTTTTAATCTTCTTTCAGGACGCAACGAAAATAAAAGCAAGATACAATTCATTGAACAATGCCAGTCTCGTTCTAGAATTGATTTCTGCTCCAAACACATTGTCAATGAAGACAGGAATGGTAGTTAAAGAAGCTATTATCAACTAATGATGTGTATGGCTCGAGTTAGGAGGAAACAATATTACATCAATTGGTGCCTCTATTCTTGCTAATGCTTTGCTAGACAACAAAACATTGGAAAACATTGAATCTTATTATTTCAATATTCTCTTAGATAGTCATGTGTGCTTGTAAAAAGAGATAGAAGTAATATGTATGTCTTTTAACATTGATTTTTTTTCTTGAATAGCAATTCTAGTATATCTTTGACGTGCAGAGTTCATCCTGTTTTGAAGCGGACGGATGTTATTCGAGAAATCTACACTTCAGCAATCAACACCGTGAACCTTTCTTTTATCATCTCACAGAGAAAAACAGCTGTACAACCATTAAAGAGTAATACATCTTTCACTTGAAAATAACGTGTCATGGACAGCGCTTAACAAATAACTCTGGTCTAAATAAGATGATCTACATTTTCCACGAATCGATTTTGATGTGCCTGTTTCCATCAGAACATGTAGAAAAGCTCATTGTGGATATCAGACAGTATGTTTTCAATAGAATTCAGCCATATTTTTACATACTCTTTATCTCACTATCAAATTGTTCTTCTCTCACATAAACTCGTGATAACAACGGAGCATAATATTTAATATAGATCGCTGATTGCTCTGCTGTTTCTTGCAAGAAAAGAGTAGAGATGAATGAATCATTTTGTTCGCATATTAAATAACTATAGAGCTCAAGCATGAATTGCACATCTGCAATTGTGAGTCTTCTCAAATTACTCAGGTTTGTTGGGAGAGATGTTTCATATAACTACTTATCAGTTTTAATTTTTGTTTTAAATGTGGATATTCCTGATGAGGTGATTCTGGTCGAAAAGAACAAATAAATGTGTTCAACGAGGATAAATGACAGTATGAATGATAGTGCGATTTATTATTAAGACTTCGATTGACTTGTTTCGTTTGCTTCGATGTACAAATGGATAAATATCGATAAGATCACTACAGTTACGTTTCACATACGTTTGTTTTCTTTCCTTTCGATGATCATGCCAATGACTATTACATTCATTCAGAGCATCGAATTGAAATATTGATTGAGGTTCTCGAGGTGCTGGTAACCATATATATCCAAATGGACGCATCATAAGTGGAAAGACATGTTTGAGCTGCATGGTGGCATCAGGATGACTACTATACCACAGATGTGTGTCGTTACTTAGATAGAAGAAAATATCAACGAATGGAAAAGTCCATGTTGTTTGTATGGCAAATGGTCTGTATTGAAAGAACACTTTAGCATAAGGTTGATTGGTTAAAGGATATTCAATAAGATAATATTGAACAACAGTTTCATTCAATTCTTCAAGAGCTCGAAGAAAACTTATTTGATCTTCGATTGGCATGATCAAATCGACATCATCATCCCAAGGAATAATATCGTGATGACGCCATGATCCCAGTAATGTTCCATCACTCATTGCAAATATTAAATTATGTTCTGTACAGATTCGTTCAATTATCAATAGAAGATGCATAAGGAGATGATGTTCACATGGGGTTATTCGACGAGGAAGAAGGGATGATGATTTCCATTTAGAATAATGATATGGTAAACGATGAAATCGACTTGTACCAATAGGAGGAGAACGAAAATGAGGTGAATGCGACGGTTCTTTCTCGGTATCGAGACGAGATCTGATTTCCGGACACCAGATCCAAAGATGATCTACCGACATTCGTTCGTCAACAATATTCGGCAAGGAAACGACAGATGGCGACAATTTTGATGATATGGCGAAAATAGTAGACAATGAATATTGTGGATATTCAGGAGTTTCGACATGCGTCATAATCAGAACGATAATAAGACCAAGAAGAACCAAAAAATAGAAAGGATAAACTTCTCGAGATATCCGATGACGAATAGCCATATTCTATAGTCTTTAAATCGCAACTCTTCGTAACGAAGAATCTCTCTCTTTATGCTCTCAATTTTAAAGTACAGGTTAACAGAGGACTGGTCACGGCATCAGTCAAATTATCTACAAAAAAATTTCGATTTTTAATTTGAATATCTTAAATGAAGCCACAGATAGTGATCTCTAAATTTAAATTACTCATCAAGCACATATATGAAGATAAACAAACTTGAGATAGCGATCTGGTTTGTTGTGCTCGGTCAATGTTCAAACATGTGAGAATAATGTACATGATAACGATATAAATCGTCATCAGAATCATTATTACTATTATCACTTTGTTCTATAGAGGCAGTTCACTTGGATATTGTTCTAGCCGAAAAGAATTTGCCATGTGACAGGAAGTATGAATTACTATCTCTTGTCAACGAATGGAAGATAACGAAGTAAGTTACAATCTGTGATTCGATCAGTTTGTTCAACTAACTGTTAACCAACATGATTAAAGTAGTACAATACATTTTTCTAGCTTAAACTAACTAATTGTATCCATTTAACCTTTCTAAATAGATTTTTGTATATTTTGTATCGACCTATACTATCCATTTTTAATGCTTATGAAAAAAGAATAGTTAATAGCTGAAGTAAATATTCACGCGCAAAAATGGCTTGAAAATACTTTTTTGGTTTTTATCATTTTTCGAACACTATCTTATGTCTGAGAAAATAAAAGTATTAATAGACATGTCGAAGTTCACTCTACAGTTCGTTGTCAGTCAATCATCTTCTATACTTGTCAAAGTTGTACAAATATGATCTGTCAAGAGCTTTATAAAACCATGTGAATCCGTGACCGCAGTATTCGAAGAAGAGTTTTTCGAAAAAAATAGCTCCGAAATGCGTCACGAAGATGTATTCTTACTACTAAATGTAGATTATAAAGACAATTGATATGTGGTTCTGAAATGCTAAAGAAGTTTTAACCCTTTCTACTTAGCTATTTTGAATTATTTTTCGTTACTTATCGACAAACTCATTAATTATATTCTCTTGAACACATTATTATAGATACGTTTTATGTTATACTTTACACCTGTAACATCTTAAACGATGCAATTTTTATCAAGGACACCGTTCACGGAATACATAATCGAGACAAAGGAACATATCAACAAATAACATACAATAACTTGCATATCCTGTCGACAACTAAACGTATCTATTTGAAAGTCGATATTCCTCTGCTTTAAAGCAACGAAGTTATATGTGTAATTAAAATAAGTTACATGAAAGTTTTGATTCAAGAAAAAACATATGTCTATACTATGTTAATGTGCTGAATTGCTGCGTACAGTTGAATTCAGTGAGACAATAATAATAAGGTCTTGTCATTCACTTGTACAAGATCTTAATCAAAGTAGACAAAGATAAACATAATCAATTTTTAGTAATGCTAGAGCATGGAGAAAGTAGCTTATGTTTATCCAGTGCATTGTAAATACAAACAGAACAATGATAAACCCTTATAAGGATTTAATGAAGTGCAACATATAATAAAATTTTTTCATATACCCCTACTGAAGGCTTATTACATTCAAAATATCTAAGAATAATTTATAGAATCGCTTAGGAAATGGATAGATGAGACCGATATTTTATAATAACTAAAATTTTCCAGTCACTGTACTGACCGTTTCTCAACTTCTGATACGCTGAATAGAATGAACAATAAAAATTAATAAAATATATAAGGACTACATTGTTTTTCTAATTTAGTGTTGAAATAATTGTCAAGATATCCTTAAATTTTTCAATAAATATTTATATCCGGATCAATGATTTATTATTTTACTCTTTTTTTTTTGTATATGAAAAAAAAGCATTGTGTACATCACTGTTTACTTACATCATGCCGTCTTACCTTTATGATTTCTGTTGTACGTTGTCAAGAAGGAAGAAAAGATTCAATTTTTTATCCCATTTTTTCATAGGAGACAATTGAATACAGTGAAAGGTTTCACAATGTGGTGGAAACCGATCACATGTCCTTGATTAATTTGAAGTTAAACGTGAAAAATTGGACAACAAACAGGTACAGAAAAAAATTAAAGAATAGCTTTGCAGCATTTAAAATAATCTATCTTTTTAATCACAAAACATTTTTAAGAGCTGATTCATGATAAAACCATCTAAATTTATCTTCAAGCGTATTCAAAATAAAATAGTTTCTATATTGTCCTGAAGATTTTCATAAAAACTTATGATTACTGCATTTGCATCTAAACTTCTAAAGTTATAGTCACTCTTATTGCTGTAACTCCCAATTTAGTACCTTAAAGGTGTGAGTACCTAAGTTATAAAACCATTTGGTCGAAAGCGACTTTGTACGATAGAGTCTGAACTATATGCAAAATGTTGATGTCACATATTTACATATTTAGTAACGCACTTACATGGTTAAATATCTTCCATTCAATGCTATTGTCAATGGCAATATTTTTCTCTTCAACAATCTTTGGACTCAAAGACACTTATTAAAATCTCTCTGTTACATATCAATCATTTTGTTCATCATCATAATTACTTTTTGTGTTGTTAATCGTCAGTACCAATACTTTCATTTTCGCACAATTGAATCATTCAACAAAACTGATTTGATCGAAGATGCTTTACGAAATATTCCTATTTGCACTCTGAAAGATCGTGTTCGTCAACGTACTCTTCTTATCACTCTTCAAACATGGAGTCATTTAGCTCACAAATATCATATTCAATATTGGATAGCTTACGGAACACTTGTTGGCTATGTTCAAAGACGTGGTCTTTTACCCCATGATCTCGATATAGATATTCTAATGATGGCACAAGATACAGTTCAGCTTGTAACGTTGGCTGCAAACATATCCAATGGAAATATGACTTGGTTCGATTCGCATCTCTACAAACTCGTAGTACATCCACAATGGTTTATTATCGGATGGGAAAATCGATCTTATTATCCATCACAAGGTATTCATTTTATTGTACCCAATGCACGATTTATCAATCAACAAGGACATCGTCACGTCGATATTTGGCCAATATATGACTATCATTCTGATCAATTAGAAAATTCCATTGATAAAATGTCGATGCTCACTGAATATGATGTTTACTATAAGTTGAAATCTAATCCAAGACACTGGACTTTTCCATTGCATCCGTGTAATTTAAGTGGAGTAAATGTATGGTGTCCTGCAGAACCTGAAAAACTCGTACGTGCAATGTACGGAGAAACAGCCTTATACAAGTCAGACAAATTATGTATTAATGGTTCATGGGTATAAATTAATATTTTTAAAATATAGAACATTGGATCAAACGTTACAGACAACAAGAATAGATATAACTGATAAAATGATATCTTTTTAAAAAACCGAATATATATGAGAGACGTATCGGACAATTGTTTAGCGTGTCAAAAACAAAGAGTAAGAGTGACGATTAGTTTTTATTCTTTCATTTTAAAAGACAGTTCATTTCTCATGACGAATAAACAGAGATACAGTGATTTATATGGGTAAATAGCACCTCATCATGAATTGGCATCGAAAAATGGAATACTATTATTTTTTTCATTTTTGGGATCTGATGAAGGATAATTAGTAGAGCTATTGTTTTTAAGTTAAAATGAATTAATTTAAAACAACTTTTATGTACTTATATGTAATTTCTCATAATCCAACATGCTTCTGATGTACAAAAGTACGCATGTTACTTCAAAAAAGTTTTATTGAAAATCGAGATAAAATAATAAAATATTTCAGGAAATAAAAGATTAATTACATTGATAGAAGAGTAAATTTAAAATAAAAAAGGTGCAAATTCAATCATTGTGAAATTAAAATATGAAACACAATCGATCTTTTTATCTTGGTATTTAATGATGAAAAACAAATAATATAACATTAAATTCAATCATGTTTAATACTAATCCTAAAATTTATCACGTCTGGTCGGAGAGAAAAAAAGGTTATAAATATCTTTTTTTACACAGGGTGGACCATGAGTAATGAAAACGATAAAAGATTGGTCCTGTAGAATGGAAATAAATGACATTATTGAAATTATAGTTGAACACTTCTTTTCGATTGTGTTTCATAAAAAGAATTAATTTCCATAAAAAAAAGTGTCAATTGAATATTGGAATTCTTGATTAAAAAAAATCCGATGAATTTTGTCGTATTTAAGATGATTGTCTCGGGATTTTGGTGACAATTACATTTTTATCTGAATTAATTTTATGATTTTGTGACGTTGATTGATTAAGTGAAAACTCTGTTAATCTTTTTGCTTTCATATTTATTTTAGTGACATTAACTGAACTAATACTTGCTGTAAGATCTTGATTATTTTTAAAACTATTTACAATTTCATCAGTTTGTGTAAGATCATTTATGTTATTATTTCGTGGTAATTTAATGATACTAATTGAAGAATCTTGTGTTAATGTTGAAAATCGAATTTGTGAATTTTCATCTTTTTGTTGAATATTATCTTCTTTCTTTACTTTAGTTACAATGACAGAAAAACGTCGATCTATTTTTTTTTCAACAAGAGATTCTTCTTCATTTGATGGTTTGATATCTGGATTTCCAATTTCATCTGGTTTATCTCGATTATTAATTCGAATGACATCGATATGTTTTTTATTTTGAAAGATTTTATCCAATGTTATTTGACTATCTCTCATATTTGTTGATAAACGAGATGCAGCTTGTGATTTCAATATATCTAAATTAGATTATTTCAACATTTGTATAAACATTATTCATGCTGTTAAAAATAAAAAATATTACGAAAATTCGTCACCTGAAATAGTTTTCTAATCATTTTTTTGTGTAAAAGATCTATTACTTATACCATTTATTAACTTTCCTAGGTTGAAACTTTCAAATGTTCTGTTTTGTCATTCTTACCATACAATGGAAAATATTCTATTTTCCGTTGTTCTTCTTCTTCGTTTTTATGTTTTTGTCTACGACGTCTTGCGCCAGCACCCCTAAAATAACATACATCAACTTAAACTTTTAATAATATTCTATCTATTAGAAAATGATACGAGAACAAATTGTATCCGAAAATATACATCTATATTAGTCCAATAATGTTTATAAATACTTTTGACATTGATATTCATTCCATCTCAGTTCTCATCCTTATTTATGATATTTTAGTGTGCTTCTCAATCATATCTAACGATGTATTGGATAGAAAATTTAAAGTTTGAGAATATAATTACCTAATGTCATGTGCTGAAGAGCGAGTATGTACGAATCCACATCTACTACTTTATGAGATTTCAAACGGCTCATAAGTTCTTGAAAGCTGAATTCTTTGCTGTTTTTTCCTAGTAATAAGTGTAATGAACATAATGAGTACGTCTAGTATTTTCTATTTCTCGCCTTACAATTACTTAAATGTTCCATATCGTGTTTCTCAAATATGATTAATAACTGACTTACCATAAAAAGTAATATAAACAACAGCAACAACAACATATAGCCATCAAAAGAGTTAATAATGATATACCCAAAATTAATAACCAATCTATCTCTTTTTCTAATTTTATGAAAAACAAAAATATCAATTTCATCTTGAATCATTATTATTAGACTTACTTGCAGTTTTTTTTGTCGTTTTCACCGTAATTCTAAAATAGTTATATAATAGAAGTATTTAATTATCATTGGAGAATATTTATCAATGATATGTTTACGGATTTTACTAAAACATGCAAAATTATTGAAGTCTCTCTTCTTGTTTCTGAGTAAATCCAAAGATCTATTTCAGAGATCGTAACCGAACCGAACAATCTTGGCTTACTCTGGATCGGTAGCAGTTCTCAATTTTTGTCAATAGATCAAGGATAGTTAAAATAAGCAATTATCTGCCATTAGAATACTAATATACAACTTTTTTTAAACTATTTTTATCGACCCGATCCGAACTCTAATAAGATAAAGTAAAACTATTATAAAAGCAAGTTTAAAGATCGAATTTGTCATTATAAATTTTTATTAAATTCGATAATTCTTAGAGACTTTTTCGAAATAATTTTCTAATAAAATTGAAATAGAAATAGAAAAAAATAATATATACAAACATACGTAGTCGCAGATGTCGATGTTGTTGATGTTGCTGAAGTTGTTGTAACCGATGTTGCCGATGTCAAAGTTGTAGTTGTTGTTGACGATGTTGAAGTTGACGATGTAGTTTCTGTTGATGAACTTAATGTTGAAGTTGAAGATGTAGTTTCTGTTGATGAATCTATTGTTGAAGTTGTCGAAGTTGATGCTGTCGATGTAGATGTAGATATTGAAGTTGTTGTTGTTGAACTTGAAGTTGAAGATGTAGTTTTTGTTGTTGTTGTTGTAGATGTTGATGTTGATGTTGTTGTTATACAACCAGGATTTGTTTGAACATTAAATGTTACACAATACTCTTGAGATTGAACGTATTCACTATTATAAGAAAATAAAATAAAATAAACAATTAAGATAAAATATTTTCAACCTGGTATAAGCGATTACACATAATTGTTGTGATCCTATTTGATTAGATTGTGGTATCCAAGTAAAAGTGATGAAAGCATATAAACCAGTAGATGACGATGTTAAAGAACTAACTGTCATACCTGATATTGATACTGATACAACAATATCAGTGATATTTGAAATAGATGGACTACATGTATTGTTAGCATATATATCAAAACTGATAGAAACATTAATCTGTACATCTAAACAATCTATTTTAGGATTAATAGTAGGTAACAATGAACATTTTGGTGTTGGAAGAACATAAATCAAAAATTGAACTGGTACTGAACTCATTGGATCATTACTTGTTGAATTAATAAAATCTTCTACCTAGAAAATAATATAAAATTTAAAATATTTTTTTCAACTGGACAAAGATACACGAGGGTGTGAGGGTGAGGGATAGTAGGTTTTAACAGACTGAAGTCTTAACTGTGTGAAATGTTGATTCATTACGTTAAGAATATGGAAAAACTTTTTCGAATTTTATCAAAAATCAACTTTCTTTCTTACAAGACTAGAAAAAAATCAAAGTATTTTTTTTTATAGCAAAAAAAGAAAAATTCAAAAATGGGACTCTGATACGACTAAATTCTTAGTGCACTGTATATGTTAAAAAAACAGCCTAACATACTTAACATCAGCCCTTGCTTTGAAAACTTTGCCCACGTAAAGGGTATCTCTAATCAACGAATTGATCTTTGAAATGTTGGTTGAATTCGATCGAAAAATAAAAAAAAAGTTCGTTTGTGAGGGAGAGAGCTTCCTCTTAATTGAACTGTAATGTATATGGATTGATAAGAAATCATTTCGAGGTGGCCATTCGCTTTTGAGTCGATTTTTCGCTGATCTTGTAGACTTGAGATACTTTAGATGAAGTCTTTCCTAGATGCAAAGCTTTCAAAGCGATTTGTATGTTGATAGCTCCATATCTCAAAGAGACTTTATTTAAAACTTCCAAAATTTTTCATATATAAAATACTCTAAAATTTAGTCGAACACTCAATATCTAAATCAAAAGTGTAAGGCCATCTGGGAATATGCCGGATATGAATTTAAACGGCGAATTCTAGTGACATGACTAATATAATTCTGCTTATCAAATAGAAAATGTTTATAACCTGAAGAGCAACTGCATACCAAGCACCAGCTTTGAGTCCTGTAAAAGTTATTATACAATTGGATAATGTTGTATCATTAGGTGTGCTGGTTGGATAACAAATTCCACCGCATTCATCAACTGCTTGACGATGAATATATGATGAAGTTGATTTTTTTGTTCCAGGTGTTTCACTTGTAGTTGTTACTCCACTTGTAGTCGCTATTGTTACAGTTGTAGTAGATGCTGTTGATATCGTTGTGGTTGATACTGTTGCGGTAGTATCTGTAGTTGTGGCTGCGGTAGTGTCTGTGCTTGTGTCAGATGCACCTGCTCTTTTAACTCTTGAATGAATATATTCTTCTTCATTTCCAGTTATAATTTCATAAATTTTATGTGGAATAGGTTGAAGCATTATACCATCATATTCATTCTGTCGTTTTCTTCTACGATAACCAGGTTGATAAACTGACCATCGACAACGCACATCATCACCTTGATTAGCATCTGATACAGGAATTTTAATTTGTGTTGTTTTATTAACAATAACATATTGAGGAGAAACAACATTCGAAACAGGTGGTGTATTAATAAAACCATCTGGTCTCTTTCGTAAATCAATTGAACATAATATAGACCAATCTAGATTATATATTTGTGGATAATTTAAAGCACGCCAAGCTGCACCTTGATAAGCTATTGAAAAATGTGATCCATTAAGTAATGTTACATTCACTGAACGTTGACTTGTCATCATACCTAATGATGTACTAGATGATGTACAATCAGTTAAAATATTAATTGGTTTAGTAGAATAACCTCCATCAGTCGAACAATCGACAACACATGTTAAATTATCATTTTGTCCACTTCGACCACTAGTTGTTATAGGTACATTAATCGCACATTTTATTGTTGGATAACTCCATGAATATGATTGTGTAATTGTTATTACAACAGAACTTGAATTATCATATGGATTTACAGGTGACCATGTTATCGTACCACCATTAAAGTGAACAGCATTTATTACATAACATGAAATTAATAGAAAAATAAAGTATATTATCATTTTAGTGATATTCTATCACCAAATGTCTTCATATAAAATACATCGACATTTCAAATTTAAATAACAAATGAAAGAAGCTTATTCAAGCCGACAAAATTTCGAAAATACAAAATATATTGTGTATGAATTTCTTATAAGAAATTGTTTATTGACGACAATATAATAAAACAGAAATAAAAACAATCATCTTTCAATTATTTTCAAGGTTTCTTTCTTTTCTTGTAAAATTAATTCAAGTTTTATGGATTCGCTTATGAACTGAAAGTTAGGTTTCACAATCGAAGTCATCCGTCACAGCTGAAAATCAGCTAGTACTCCTCCATAATAATGAAAAAAGTAGAGCTTTCATATTGTGAAGTAATAAAAAACAAGTTGTCATTGTTAGACGAGCACAATGAGTTGAAAAATTATTTGTCTATACTCCTTTTTTATTTCATCAAAATCAATTAGTCAAGTCAAAAATTGTATGTATGTATTAATAGCAACTTACATTGAGTAAATGTTTCCAAGATCTGCTCATTTTTTTTGTTTTGCAACTGTAAAATTAGTCTGGGACAGACTATAGTTAAAATATCTGTCCAAATCTCTAATTGAATAATAAATTATAGTCAATTTATTAGTCAATAGTATCCTACATACGGGCAAGGTTTTTACAATTGACCTTGGAAGAATCTAGCCTTACCGGTTTACTATGCATTAAAACAAAATGACCACTTCTATTTTAAGTCGTTATTAGAAAAACTTTGCCCGTGTAAATGGTATGTTCAAAAAAATTAATTTTGAGAGAAACGAAAAAGATACTCGACAATTGCCTGACAAATATCATAGGAGTATTATCGTTGTATATGATTTATTAACAATAATATTTATGGAAAAACAAACAGATAATATTAATAATAGTGAGACTTTAAAGAACGATAAAATTAATATTATTCAAGAAAGAGTGGTAAATACTAAATGTCTAAAACGTAATTGTAACCAGTTTTATTCACTCTAGTTCTTATTCCAGTGCTGTATTTACTAAATCTAAAAAACACTTCTGAGATTTAGTAAATATAGTACTACAATATAAATTAAAATGAAAAAATACTCTTAACCGACACAAATATTTGATCAAATTCGGTGCTTTGTTATGGAAAATTCTCAATTTTTAGGTGAATATCCAAGTTTTTCTATATCCCAAAAATGAATTTTAAATATGACGGATACTAAATTATCAAAATAGGATGAGACACTGGAATTTTCGTTGCTCTTTTAGCAACAAACCATTTATAAATATCATCATTGATAGTTTGACTAAAATCATGATCTATTTTACCCTTCATCCTCTTGTTTAGATTAGTTTCATAACCATTCATATATTCAAGTTTTCTTTTAAGAATATTTGATATAGTATTGATGGATATTTGACCCTTATATGCTAACTCAAGATGATATAAATCATACTCATTTCGCAATGTTTCATCTTACACAAAGCTTACGAAACAAGAAAAAATACAATGATATTTGTGTATTTATTCTTTCTCTGTTCTATTTCATTTTCAATGAATCAAATTACACAGCCAATCAATCTCTTGATAATCACCTTCACAAATTCTATCATATAATTTCTCCAAGTGTCGCTGCCTATTGATGTTCATATTGACAAGATCAGTACATATAGATGGTACCGAAAAAAATGTGTTTATATTGCAGAATCAATCAACTGTAAAAATTTTCTCTTACCAGTATGCTAGTCTATGCTGGAACTTTCTCTATCGTTCTATTTTTTCCTATTCGAAATGATCAATGACTTGTATGACCTCAAAAGACATAACAGATACGATTTCGTTTTGTTAGAAATTAGATAAATAGTTGCTGAGAGCGAACTGTAATACATAGTTGTCGTGTATGTGTACGTGTGATTCAAGTCGAAATTAATTCGTGATATATATGATCTATCATATTGTAAAACTATACTTTTCAATGTTTTATAGTGCCTCAAAAAAAGGCATGCCGAGGCTTAAGTCCATGAATTCATATAAATAGAGAAAGTCAATCCGTTTGGTAATACGAAGCAATACCACAAAAGCTTCCTCATCGATGAATCTTACGTTTAAAAGAAAATCATCCAAATTGAATTTAAAATAGAGAAGGAGACAAAGTATCTCGAATCCCAAAGCCTATCTAAAAACATCCAATTGAGCGCGCATTTTTATCAGATGTTATACTTTGAAAAAAAACCAAGATGATATTCGAAATCAACGCATTAAACTGCGTCGATTGATATAAAAATCAACATCTTTCGCAGAAAAAAAAATTTCGAAGTATGTGGGCAAAGATTCTGCAGGTATATATTTCGTCAGAAAATACCCAGCCTTTGTATGTACACTCAGCTTCAGAGTCAAGAATGTATGAACCTATTGAAAGGATATATCGTAAAGGATAAAGAATATATGGATTGCTTGAGTAGTGAATGATCTTGTCATGAACATAGTATCTGTGATAAATAATAAATGAATGTAGAATTATACATATAACACGAGAGTAGATATACATAGGACGCTATGAAATAATTAAAGAAATTCAATCGTCCACTTAATAATACTACGATAATCGGCAGATTCTACTACTTCTATGGTCGAAAGATCTCAGGAAAATTTTAGATGCTAGAAAGGTTTTTCGCTTTATCCTCTTCATTTTTTAGTAGTAGCAACTGATAAATTCTAGACAGAAGAAAATTATTTGCTTTATTTCTTTCGGATAGTTGGATAGTGTTTTTGTATTCTGAAACAGATTGCTATTAGCAACAATACGCTTCATTATCAATGGAACATAGACAGATGAACTGATTTCATTTCGGCAACTTCAAACGATAGGAATAACAATCAAATCGATAATATTTCATCAGAATCGTCATTCAAAAACGTATATCTTGTCGCTCATCTCTTATATTTCAGCAACAGACATTTATTTATATATAAAATTATTCAGATTTCTTATTATTATTGTTTTCCATTTCACGTAATTCCCATCTTTTATTTCCTCATGATCACTTTTAATCATTAACAAAAACAGTCACATTCTCAAATCGAAATGTAACTTTAATTTTGCCTTTTTTCGAAGTATCCCTTTGCTAGTTTCGGACAACTTGCAATAAGATATCCAGAGTGCCATCAATGCTTCATGATGTTCAATTATATCGCAGAGATATCCAACACTCGAATCAGTCACCAATTCGTTCGATGAAAGTATTAACCATTCGAGACTTGTATTGTCATTTTTGAGTACTCTGCTCAATAATTGCACTCCTTGATCGCTTATTTTATTGTTGGACAATCCAAGAAGAGTTAATGTTTGATTCGTTTTAAGCATTTTAGCTAAGTATTTTACATCTGTATCTGTCAGTTCAGTCTCTCCAAGGTAAAGTGCCTCAAGAGGATGACTATTAGTTGAGAGTACATTAGCAAGATCCTTGACACCCTTGCCAGACACAGGATTGAATGAAAGTGCCAGTGTGTTCAATATCCTATTTTTATGTAATGCATTGGCGAGAATTGAGACACCAATTGATGTAATATTGTTCTCGACTAACAAGAGCCGTTCACATGGCTGTTCAATCATATACTTATTGACTATAAAGTTGATATTTGCATCGGTCAGGTTTCGTCTATTGAAATTCGCCGTCGCACGAAAACTAGAATCTTGCATCTGTTGAAGTTGATTGTTTTCTATAAAGAAAAAGAGAACGTGTTGGTGAGCATTTTTGATCAAATCATTCTTTGAGAGTCTGTTTCGACGAATCAGTATCGATCGAACAGCATCTGATAGGAAAATCGACGTTTGATTGCCATCCTACGGAATCGATTAGATCTGACAGGTATAGTCGAGAGTGTCTCCATCCCTTATTTCGGACTGATCTGTCGATACTTGAAAGAAGGAAGTAAAACATAATCAATGAGAAGTCTTATCTCTCAAGATTTTAATTGTTCACTGGCATTGCTATTCTTTTGTGAATTATGCTTCTTAAAGAGTAATGAGTGTAGATCGAAAGAGATCAGTCATTTCCTCTATTATACAAACATATTTGTCAAGGTATTTGGACTTTTTTGGCATCACATTTCAACTCAATAGAGACTCTTAAAAGATTTTTCGCCTGAGTTCAGAGAGAAAATATAAATAGATATACATAAAAAAACTGCTAGTAAATTAGATAAAAATTATACTGTCTTGATACAAATAAAGTCTGATTTTTTATCTTTAAATATAGGTTTATTTGATTTCTTCTTTTCTTGATTAACTTTAATCTGATGTACTTTGAAGTTTTTTATATGGACTTTTCATCTTGGAATTAGTATCAACGAGGATCCTTTATTATGCAAATGTTATGTAACTTTTAGATGGAGAATAGTGAAAATTGTATTTATTCAAATCAATGATACTTTCATGCAAACGTGAGCACGGACGAGCTATCTATTGTACGGAATGACATGAGTGTTACTAAGTAGAGTAGGTTGATCGCATCTTCATATTAATAGAATCAGTTACAAGTAATAATCGATCTTACTCACTGAAAACAATCAGCAAATATTTTATCTTAAAGAGGCTTCAGTTAACAAACGATGGCCTTCAAGAAACTACAGGACTTGTCAAAATTATAGATCCTCCTATGTTCACATGGAAAAACTTTTTCTTTTATTCAAACAATAAACGATATTCAGCCATTACTGGCGTCTGTATATTAGGCTTCTTAAGTACTATAGACTACATCAATCTTTCCCTCTTGTTCATTGTTGTGAGAAGAAATGATTAGAAAAAACTGAATAACAGCTGTGTCATAATTATAGAAACTCTAGCGAAAAAAACTTTTCCCCTTTTTTCAATGTTTGTCAAACCTTTGATTTGAATATCTATTTTGTAATACTACATCCCTTCTATATTCTACACTCCAGATAGAGTATATTTCGATATACAAGATGTTGCATAACACTGAATTTATTGATGCTAAATGGTTTAGATTATAAAGATCTTCTAATATCGAATTTAATAGATTTTCAAAAATGGAGTAAAAAAATTTTTCTTTTATATTTTATATGATTCGATAGAGCTAGTAGAGCTCTACAAAACTACATTTTTTTTTGGTTCACTATTTTTGCTATCTCAGACGTTTCGGAATATACTCATTCTGTGTCGCATGAAAAACTGAATCCATTTAGTATATTCCGAAACGTTTGAGACTAATACACAGACACTACTAGTGGCTGAATATTGTTTATTGTTTGAATAAAAGAAAGAGTTTTGCAGGTGAACATGGGGGAGGGGTCTATACTCCTTCACTAATGTGATAAGACTTGATCTGATCAGCAAAGCGCTTTTTTAACTCTCCTTACTATACATACAAAATTTACTCAAACTTTTGAACAGATGTGAGTGAAATGTGATATTTTTTTTTTTATAATTGCTTTTGAAATAGAAAATAAACTTGTATTTTTGTCGCTTTTTATGATTTGTCCCACCTCTTAAGATAAAAAAGAGGAGATACTGTTTCGCCTTGATGGCACTATCTCTCTTTCACTGATCACCATTATAAATCGATATTCGATTACTCGAAGAATTTAGAGAGATTATTAGGCAGTTATATCGATCATCAATACTTTATGATCGTGTGAAAATTTGCGCCATCACACGAGAGAAACAGTTGAGTGTAACTAAATTCTCAAGGCGTTTGCATAACTAACAATAATTATAGAATAGTTGGATGTTTCAATACATTAAGAAAAACAATGATATTTACCTTGTGCATTATCATTATTCGAGTCATCGGCGGTTGTGCGAACTTTTACAGACTGGCTGGTGCTTTTGATTCGATTTTTATCATTTTGTAAATGTTCGTGATAATGCTTATCATTATCATTGAGCTTACGACTTTGTTTTGTCCTTTGAAAGTAATCCGATGCTTTTTGTGGAATTTGAGACTCACTAGGAGAATGTGTTAAATTATTATTTGACTGGAACATCAAGTTCACTTCATTGGCAATTGCTTCATCATAGGATGATCGTCGTTTAAAAGATGAATGATTAAAACAATTTTTTGTCGAAGATAGATTATCATTGGAGGAATGATGAGTGGATAGGTGGTGCTTGTTTGATAGCAACTGCTTTTGTTTGTTTTTTTTGTTGTCTTGTATGCCAAAAGAGTCGAATATATATTTCTTATAGAGTAGAAAAAAGTTTCCACGTAAAACAAATCGCCTTGTACCAAGACAAGCACATAGAATCTTTGTATTCCACGAAGTGTTATTGAATTGAAGAGATACTGTTTGTGTTAGTAAATAATTTTGCAATAAATTTTGCGTTTCTTCCATTGAGACATTATTTCCCAAAAAATGTACAGGCAAGAGATTCTGTTTTATAGCCTCATCGAATGATTGATAGAGTGGAAGTAAATTTAAATTGTAAAGACAATTTTCTTGGTTCATGATTTTTGACATTTCATCTTCATCATCATCACATGTCAATAACGGACAGAAATGAGAATTGTTATAGGCTAATACGATCGGTTCATGAATACACTTGGATGATGAGCAGAGTATCGGTAAATAGATACCGAATAGATCATTTGTAGAAATTGGTTCACCATGTTGATTACGAACGAAATTTTCGGCGAGAACAATAATTGGACGACGAAGTATGTTCGAAATTGAGAAAACGTGTACTGCTTCTAAATAATCAAGACTAGCTGTTGTTTGACTATCTATACGATTTTCATATCGAGCAGAGCGACACAAATCTTTCCATTCCTGAATAATACAGACAAATGATAATACATTTGGTCAATCTTTATAAAACAAAAAGCGAAAGTAGAAAAATAAGCGATTTTATGATATATTGAGGCGTAATCAAAAATAGATAAACAGCATTGTGTCGACACTTACCCTGTTAAGTTGAGCATCTTGTGAAACGATGCCTAATACTCTATTACTTTTTAATCGTTCAAATTTCCATGCTTTTTTGAGCCTTTCTTGATTGGTATCCATAAAATGAATAAGTCCATCACGGAGAAGAAGATCGAAATCATGTATACCTACCATGGCAATTAGCACAGCATGAAGAAGGCAATTACCATCTCCTAAGAGAAATGTAATCATCTAGATTAATCTCATTATTCCATTAATATTCTACCTGATGTTTGAATCGGATAGAGATTTTTAAATGATTTACTCCAATTAATCACTTTTGTCTCATTCATAGTTCGAAGCATATTTTTGTCGATCAAATAATTTCGAATAGATGGATTGACTTCTTGTTGAATAAACTCGATTGGTATGGATATGGTATATATGTTTAAATTACGTAGATTTACCATAATACGTTTATTATGATACTTGAGTATTTCAGTAGCTTCAATTTTGATACGTTCAGGAATGGGTATTTGATTCTTTTTTTGTGATTTGACCGATGTATCCATTTTAGTCTTAGTGCAGTGGAGTTGAAAGAGGGAAAAAGGATACGGTTTCATCGATGCGGCCATCAATCCTCTTGGTACGTCGAAAACAGTAGTCGATTGATTTAACAGAAGCAAAAAAAAAGACAACGAGTTTTATGATGTATAGAATGGATAGCTAGGTGAGCGATAAAAAAAGAAATATCTAAAAGATTAACAATGATTCTTCAGATTAGTGCGATGAAGTTGATCGATAATCTAAAGTGAAAGAAAAACTTTACGTATAAGTTCAGACAGCAAAGAATACTTGTCTGTATTAATAAATGAATTAACGTTAACCAAGCGAGAACAAGTTTTTAACTATATCTTTCATCAAAGAGAAACGATTTTCTTAAAAAAAAGAACTATACCAAGAAATCAATGAAAATGTAAAAAAATAAACAGAATTCAAACATTATTTAACTCTCAATTTTACAATATTTATCGTATCCTACTAAAATTCTATAAAGATTAAAAAAATGCTTCTAGAAATCAGTAATCATTCACCTAATAGATTATATAATTCAAGAAACGCAAAATATCTATTTACAACACTTGTCAACTATAAAAAAGTCATAGACTCATTAGTTGTAATACTAGAGTGACAATTAATCACGTATAGATATTCCAGAAGGCATAAACGACATAAGCAGATACAATTTTCTCTTTAGAATTTCAAAATAGTGTGTACAATATTCATCTTCTATATATTTGATCTTCATTAAAACGAAGTTCGATTCATAATTCGAAGAAGAATAACAGAATTCTGACAAATTTCTAGATTGAAAACAATAAATATATACTATTCATCTTTTATATTATTAAAGTATATGTCGTTAAATAATTGAAGAGTATTGTAAGATGCTATAGAATTCTATAGAATATTCATTAATTCATTTCAATAACGACACTAAATAGGATGGAATTTTCTGATAACTTCAAGATAATACTAAGATTTCAAAAAAAAGTCAACAAAACCTTGACAGATTTTTCATGAAGCAATAGAAAATAAAAACATGCAATCGAGTTGTGAGTGACTGTCCTACAAACTAACAATGTTCAGAATAATAGAGTACACAAAACAACAGAATACAAGTGTTTACTAAAAATATGCAGCATGTATGTGGTCATTTATTAGCAAATATGACGTCCACATTTCTTAACCTAGATGCACTGATAAAATGCAATTTTATTGCGCACAACGTAAACGAGACACTAGTTATTGAGCAAGTCTGTACTACAAGTTCAAAAAGCTCAGGTGAATGTAAAGTCTGTCAACCACGAAATCATTTGTCAGTCACAGGAAGCATTTCTATCACTGTATCTACATATAATATTTTATTGTTGAAATCAACATCTATGTACCTATGTATTTACAAGTGCGCACGAAAAGATAAGATTTTACAGAAGGAAAGAAATCGAGTACAAATGTCATTATCTCTTTATGAAAACTTCACCAAGATTAACCTCATCCAAGTGCGATGTGCACACTCGTGAATAATCGTAAGGACGCAAATATGACGATGGGTGGAATGTATGTGCGATAAAAAAAACAAGTAATCGCTAACGGAAAGACATGGTTGTTTATCTCTTTGCATGACTGTATCTTATCGGGTACTAGCTGAAGAGTATACAAGCGTAATACGAAACTATATAAAATGTTAGAACATGACTACATTGGATACGTATACACCACGCTTTCCATACTCATTGATATTTAAATAGCATGAAATTCTGCTCAGAATTCAAAAACAGCAGCAGATATTCAATAAAATTCTACTAATCTATAGAATTATAATTTTATTATAATGTCATGTCAATCACGCATTCTTTATTAATAGCGTACACAGAAGATATTTCAATTCTACTAGAAGAAATTGAATTCTGTCAAAACTCTATTGGACTTTTTAAATTCTCAGCAGACTTTTATTTTCGTCCACAAGTATGTGGCATATCCATATATGTATTAGATTTCTGCTAAGAATGCAAAAATATCAGCAGAAATTTGACAGAATTCTATTCCACGTTAGAGAACTCAAACTTCACTAAACAACGACTCGACTTACAATGTAAAAACAACACCAGAATTTTATTCCGAATTTAAGGAGACTCCCACCCCTTCTCGGCATTTCTCAAGAACAATCGAGCCAAAATTTCTGAAACTTTTAAGGTAGATGGATGTTGATGAGTTCAGTCAAAGTTGTCATAGACTCAAAGTTGTCAAACCTTATCTCCATGGACTTCAGTAAACTCCAAGGCCCAAAAACAGCCTAAACTTACTCGTCCCTCCCCGCGTCTCGCAAATCCACGGATTTCAATATTTTGAGCTGGAATTTTTATTGTAGGTAGCAGAACTCATTCGTGGAATTTCAGGAGTAGCAAAATACTGAAGACCTCGTCAAAAATCTGGTTTTTTAGAATGCTAAAAATGTTGGGAATCCTGTCAAATTCGATTGCTAGGAGATATCGGCAAAAATAAATAAGTACACCCCAGAAATTGGTTGAAGTATTACTAAAAAAAACTTTCAGCTCGATCGGACTCGAAATCGTCGAGAAAAAGAAGGCTTACTACGTGAATATTTCTGCTAAGTTTGTGGTACAAAGAGTAATTTAGCATGGGGAATCCGAATCTGAGGTCGGTTTTAATTGATTAATTGATTAATTAACTTATTATCTGCAAAAATTGAATTAACTCAGATCAGAACGAACAACGTGAATCTAAGGTCAATTCGGATTAATTAATTACTAATGAAACATCTTCAGAAATAAAAGAAATATTTTTGTCGCATAGGTCTTCCAAAACCTTGGTTTTTCAAAAACTTCCCGAATCTTGGATGATTCTGATTTTTATAGCCTACCTAGAGAAGTCCTTGATACACCTTTATATAAAAAAAAATTCTGACTTGGGAAAGGAGGGATTACCTTAGGAGAAAATCAGAATTCTACTAAGAATATAAAATTAACAGTAGAATTCTATCCCGAAATTAAAGAGTATTTTACTAATAGTTAGTAATAAAAAAAAAATGCAAAATTCTACAACCAATCTGGATTTTGCTTTCTAACCATTCTGCCATAACTGTTGATTTATATTCACCTTGAAAGAAGCTTTAGCTGTTTTTATTAAATTGTTCTGTTTTCTTTTCTGCCATAAAGAAAAATTGACATGAGCAACCACAATAACAGCCTCTTTATTATTTCTTCTTTACCTTCTAATAAAAAATTTGATGATTCTACGCAAAAAATAGCTCGTTCGTTATCAATTAATGTTTTTTCTTCATCGTAAAAATGAAAACGAAAACAACCACACTGACCTTTTCCTCACCATTAATGTTATGGCATGGAATATGAGTAACAAGCAATACAAATTCACTGTTATTACACCATAAGACAGAAAGAAAAGATCAATCATTGAAAGTTAACCAATATTATTAATTCAACTCATAGAACAGAAAAAAAATAAGATAATAAATAGATGGCAGCGGGCTAACCTACTGTCATCTGTAGCTACTCATCTATTTTCTAGTGAGAAAGCAGAAATTGTTGTAAGATCGTAATATAGCCACTGCAACTTTTTTCATCAGACGTCTTATTGTCTTATATTAACTGAAAGATTTCATTAAGATAAGCAGTTTTGATGACGGACCTTTTTATTATTTCATGGACAAATAAAAGATTTGATCAATGTCAATATTAAATATTTTTAGCCGTAAATCGATTTTATGATCAATATTATATGATATACCTATTCATGTAGAGAGAAAAAGAAAAGAAGATTTTTTTTAACTTCAAATAGTAGGTGACATAATCCTCCGCCATTACTATAAGTATTAAGCTTTTTGCTTTAGTCGTTTCAACTTTATAGTCCAAATACAACCTCGAAAATCTCAAGTAACAGATCTACTCAATATAGATCTTGTATTTCGTCAACAGCAAGAGCAAACATCACCATTTTTTCATCATAATGAGCTCTTTGTATTACCTACAAAATGCATAGGAAAGCGAAAATTGGTAGCTACGAAAATGAATCGATGCGAACATTAGTGCATACATAAATTGTTCGATACGATAATTAGTCGACACATTAAAAACAAGTTTACATACAAGGTGTTTCGATGCAAAACATTGATTCTCTTCATTAATTAAAAAATGAAAACAACACGAAATATAATCATGAAAATGTGTAACAGAAAAAGAAACATTGAAGGTACCTAAGCTACACATACAAAATATGAAAATTCGTACATTATAAGAGAGTGGTGTCCGTTTGTTGTATTATCAGCCACAGCATTGTTATGGCTACGAGATGTGAACGTTCGCAGGGATTAACAAATTGATTTCTGATGTTATCTATCAATGAAAAATGATCGTTTCGTTATAGATTGCAAACGGAGAGAAACTATCAAAAATTTTTAGAACTTAAGGCAAAATTCAGAAGAGATTCACAGCGATCTGCAAAAACGCATAGTGTCTGAAATGAAGGAAATCACGTGGACTGTTGCGAAGTGTTAACGAATGAGTCAGGATGATTAAAAAGATTTTAAAATTTTTTTTAAAAGGATCTATAGATTGTCGAAATTTTCAAAAAGAAAAGATTTAGAGATTCATTGAAAACTTTTAGGATTTTTTGGAAATTCATGGCGAATTTTAGAACTTTTTTGAAAATTTCTTTAAAAAATCAAGCGAAAAGACTAGTTTCTGAAGACCGGGAGGAAGTGAGTCCTCCTTCCTCTCATCGATCGCGACAATCCTGAAAGTCACTAAAATCGTTAGATTTTAATTGAAAAACTGGCTTCATATTAACTTGGTTACGAATGACTTTGACTGTTAAACTTATTCTTCAAACTGAGAGCTTTTCTTTAAACGTTCTGTTCATTTAATTAAAAATAGTCGACTATTGCTCATAGCGACTAATTTTCGTAGACCCCTTCAGTTGAAAATTCAGTGTTTATTGAAAAACGATCGCTTTCATGAGACAACAGGCTTGGAGATTGTCCTGGTTCCATAAAAGTACCAAAAGTTAATCCTATAGATCTCTATTTTCAGCAATGTTGTCATTCGAAACGGCTGCATCCGCAGTTGTTGTAGAAAAATAAACTTTGATATTTATGGATATTTGTCTAGGCATACCGACAGCAGCTCGTATTTTAAATTTGTTAGTTTCTCAGTGTCAGTGTTCATTTGGCCCGAACATGGCCAATCAATTTAATTTACAGTGCATGTCCCTCCACTGTAAGACTCAAAACATAGCATCACGAAGTAGAACTACAGAAGCATTCTCCATTTTTCGATAAAAAATATACAAAGGAGGAGAAGCAACAATACTATTTACAGAGCGCTGAGTACACCACTAGAAATTTTTTCGCAAGAATCTGACTGCCTAAGAATTTTTCCATCTTAACAAATTAGATAGTAACAAAAATTTTTTCTACTATTGTGAAGAAAAAATATTGTATTGACCTTGGTTGATCTAAGAATTAACAGGAGCCTTCTTTCATATGACCCGAACAACACTATGTTTTGTTCTTGAAATAGCGAAGAAATGCATCCCTGAAAATATATCCTTTCCTTAGTGATGTTTTCAAATTTACAAAATTCGAAAACTCATCACAAATTCATATACTTCCAGTTCAAAAGTCTTTGCTCAACTTGATAAAATATTGCTATGCTCGAGAAATAGGTTTTTTCTGACAAAAATCTCAACTCTACAAATATTGCTTTATTCCATGGCGTAACTACTTTAATTTTATTTTACTTAGAGCCAAAGTGTCACCCAGAAGTAGTCCTTGAAGAGTCACAAAGACCAACCGCAGATTAGCTTCAAAAACTTATAAGGATCATCTGTAAGTTCATCCTAAAAGTTATAGGGTTTGCCATAGAGTAACCATACAATGTTATATAGACTGGCTTTAGGTAATCCTTAAAATGTTGTAAGATATCTCATATGAAAATAACTAATGTTCGGCCCCCACTTATGTGACAGGAATTGGTAAATAGTCGTTCAATTCTACTCAGTCAAGCTGGAGTCGTGACACACCTACTCGGTAGAAAATACATTCTACTCCACAACGTTGAACATAGCGAAATCAGTTCCGCCGCTGGAATCCATTCCAACAATTCTGAAATTCCGACGTATCAGAGCAGTCTCAATTCCTAGAAATTTCGTCCTCATCCTCCTGTTGAGCTGTACGGTTATAGAAAAATTACGGAAATAAACCAGCAATCTTGGGACGAAATTCCAGAAATTAGGTTGAAATATTTCTTAGTGGAATCAAGTTCAACGAACAGCAATGATATTTAAAAAAATTATGAATGACATTGTAATTTCGGAATTGGACCGAACTGTTTGAAATTCACGCTTCACTGAATTGTTAGAATTTTGGAATCGATTCTGGTAGCAAAACGGATTTCAAAATGTTTAATATCCCGACATAGGACGACTGTGCGTTTAGCATCTCAGTCGAACTGGAAATGGTGCATGTCTACTCTAGAGAACTTTGTATTTTATTCAACATTGCCCTTGTTTTTTTTTGTCTGTAAGACCATGTTTTTGCTCAAGTCATTCGTGATGCTGGAGAAGAGCTGCTTCCGATTTTGTTTTTTTATAATACGATCGATGAACATGTTCTTATGATTGTTAAAAGAAAGCAGCCCATTGGGTTGAGCCATAAAGGAAATATTGAGTTTTTCTTCGATAAAATAAGTTTTGTGTCATGCTATAGCATGTCAACAATGATGCAAAAAGGAGTCATTCGTAAAAGAAAAAAATATGGAGCTATATTCCACTTTTATCGCAGACTTCATACTGATTGGTATAATTTACACATACAGCACTGTATAAGAGTGAAGGTGCTGTAATTAAACTGGACAAGTACCAAATGCGGATGATAAAAGAGTTATATGTTGACTTCCTTTTACAAACATAATCTCCAGTTAAAAGTTGTAGAAAAATGACACAAAAGCATTTATCAATTCAAACGAATATTTTTCAATCGGATTTAAGCTTTAAGAAGTCTCTTTTGTTTCTTAATTAATAAGAAAATGATTATTATATCATGAGACATAAAGAAAACAGATAACCATTATCGTCTTTCTTTTGTGAAGACTACCGGTTCTGCTCAAAACTGCCAGTTAGCAAACGATCAAAACCGAAACTGACAAGCTTGTTCCGTTATTTTCATAAAATACAATTATTTTTTTTAATTTTTATTTCATTCAATGGATTGATAAAATAAAATAATATATTTATCTACTATATCAATTGGTGGTAGTTCAAATCCTGTACACCTACATAAAGACTATCTTTTTTCAGATTTTATCCCCATCACTTCATCAAGTAAAATGTGTTTATCAAATCAGAATGAAAAAACCTGGTTATAGTTGACACAAATATTTGATCTAATCCGGAAGTTTCTTACCGAAAATCTACAGACCTTATGTACATATACATGAATTTGTGCATCTTTAAAATAAATTTTAGAAATGATTGGTGTGGAATTAAAGAGAAAAATTGAGCTCGTAGTAATAGAAGCATTAATTAATGTAAATAACAGTAAATTGACCGAGTGATAGACTGCGGTTAACTGGCAGTTTTGTTACCAGTTCAAATAACATAAGAAATTATGAATATGCATAAAAGTAAAACAAGTTTCTCAATTTCACCAAATAACCTATCGAAGCCGGCACCTATTTTTGAATTATTTTTATGTCATAATAATATTGAGACATTCATTATTCTAAAATTTCACATTCGCGTTGCAGAAAAGTAAAACATGTTGTGCAAGAACAGACGAGACAACAGTTGATATGCAGAAAAGAAAGCCAATGAAAAAAAATACAACATCTTGACTAACTAGGAAGTAAGAGAAAGCCACATACTTATGAGGCATAAAATTCATCTTTTGTCGGTTTTGTAGTTAATACATCTGAAAAAAAACCGAAGCATGGAGCAAGATATACAACCAAACTCGCAACAATTATTCCAGGCGAATGGAGTGATTCCATCAACTGAACTGATCCTATTCAATGACAATTTGTATGATTCTCAGTCATCGAATAATGCATCAACTTCGATAGGTATCCTAAAGCACAATGTTCATTTAAAAAGCAATGAGATTCTTCTTCTTCTATAGCTCAAGAAACATCTGCCAATCAAACACGACAAAATGAACCAATCATTGAAAACTTCGGGTCATGCGTTATGTGTAATGTTAACGAGCGATGTATTGTCTTTGTTGGTTGCAACCATTTGGCATGTTGTGCTAGTTGTTCAGAAACTTGTGGAAACCTTTGTCCTGTTGTAAATTGTAATTGTGTAATTGGAGAACGTCTACATGTTTATAAGCCGTGATCATATCTATAAACTGTTGTCTCTTTACATAACACACTAATCAATATTACATAAGTTAAATTTATAATAAAAGAATCGATGAATAACACTATTATTATAAGGTTGCAGCATTTGAAGTCGAAATTTTTTGCTTTTTCAATTCGATCAATCAATTTACATCAAAGAATTAGGATACTTGATAGAAACTTGATTCTCTCAAAAAAATTAATTAAATTGTTAAAATATACTTAAGATAAAACTAAATAAGAAATACTTCGACAAGTTTCTACAAGATGTTCTTAATACCACAATTTATTTAAAGATATTTTGTTTTGAGTGCAGCTTTAAAATATAAATTTTTTTAAAATTATTTTTCATGTCCACGATCCATTCTTTATTAAAAAGTAATGATTCAGTTAAAAAAAATATCTACCCACGGTTGATTTCTTTTTTTTTCTTTTTCTCTCTCTCGTAGAAGTAAAATATTCGCATGCGAATGTATATAAAGAAAAGTCAATAAAAGACGAATTCATCTTTTCTTTACATTAATTTCTATTAATTCTATTGTTTAAAAATAATACTGTTTTTATTTATATGAATCAAATTATTAATAAATACTGTTTGCTAAAATGAGTGACTGAATGAAAAATTAGTTAGAAAATATGAAATACTAAATAATAATAAACATCATAGGTCATTTATTTCTTTTGCTTGAATTTATTTTTTATGATTTACACTTCTTTTGTAACAGTAAAACTAAACGTAGAAAAAACCAAACTGTATCCATGAATATGAATATATATTCGATTAAGTAAGTAATTTAAAAAAAAGAAGAGAGAAATGAGTATGGTGCTGTATATTTTCTTTTCAACGTAAAAGACATCTTTAGCTATTGTTTTTGTTCGGCGAAAAACGAAAGAGAAAAAAAAGAAATACATGGTTTTTTTTTCCATGAAACGGGCTGCGTCAACAATAGTCAACTCACAACCAGCTGAAAATTTTCATTCTCTCTTTTCTCCTTTGTTGTCTTTTGTATACAGCAGTGTTATTTTCTCTTGACAAAATACTCACAATTAGTGGAGCTGATTAATATCAGGTATTCATTCTAATTTTTTTCTTCAGATCGACAATTTATTTAGATAGTGAAAGGGCAGATAATTTCATTTGATTCTACTAGTAGATAAACAAGTTTCTATCGAATTAGTATTGTTTAAAAAAAAACATTAATTTTTTTCAACGCCTACATATTTTCACCTTTTACAAATATATCTTAGACGCCGTTGGAAGCCATTCTATTGGTGCATTGTTTTGACGAATGTCTATTTTTTTTCAGCGTCACCTTTAGCAAATACTCAAAGTCGTGATCGCAGCCAAAACATAAAATATGATTAGTAGATAAATCTGAGCGAATTCACCTTAGCATCGTTTTGACCAGAGTCTTGCATTATTCTGAGAATGAAAATATTTACACGCTTGAGTTACAGCATCTAAAAAAAAGAAAAAAAATTAAGTTTATAGATAATCAATGGTGATTTTGATACCAACTATAAACAATCAAAAAAAAACCGGAGAATGTCATTTCTTTTTATACCAGCCCATCATTCATATCTTTATGCAAAATAAAATTTTCATAGATTTTGTCTCTAATTTCAACACATGCCTATTGTATAATCCGAAAAAGAAAATACTTAAGAAAATGCTCAGCTTTTCGGTGTTGCTTCAACTGAATTTGTTTTACCTATCTTAAAACTTGTTTTTGTTAACACATTCACTACGATGTGAGCCATCGGTGGTTCACGACATATTTTATAAGGAAAATAACAAAAAACGGTTTCTTTTTCTTCTTTTTTCCTATGTAGTGGATATCATATATTTCCTCATTCACTCAGTCTTGTTCAGTATTCGAGTCCTTTATTACACTACATAATGCTTTTCATTGAAACAATCAAGACAAAAATGTTTATCACAATCAGAACAGAAGGTTTTTACTCTGTTCGCTGCTGTCGCACTTGCTTCTCGTGATTGTTGATAAAGGTGATACACAGTATAATATAATTCATCATGAAACTTCATTTGTTTTTATAATCGAGAGACAGAAGAGTCAAAGATAACACTGTAAAAAGTATGCAAAAGAAACAGAATCATAACTGCATTTCGTTTATCTCGTTTCTATTACGCAGTATATAAGAGAGAGAAAAACAGATTTGAGTATTTATGTTGTTTGGCGTGAAAAGAGATTGCCTATGTAATATTGTAAATAGAAAAAGCAAAAGAAGTTATAGCATATACTAAAAAGACCAATGAATACGTTTATCAAGAGGTGAATGTATACGAAAATGCATTTATGAAAGCTATTTTCGAAGAAAATTGAATCGTGGTGAATATGTTAATACATTATAAATAAGATATTAACAGTTCATACGCTGATATAGAAGTAGATCTACCTATCCGCTTAGCTCGCTAACTACTTATTTATATTTTTATCTACTTATATACTTACTGACTCAACTATTTACCTATCTGTCTATTCGCTTAATGACAGCAAGAAATTCTGCTGCAACAAAATATGCAATTAAAAGTGCCCAGAAAAATATACCTAAAAATATACTAATATAACAGGTCTAGTGGTTTGACGAATAACAACCAAAAGTGAAAAAACAATACGCAATAAAGAAGTCACATGATCAAAAATAGTTACATTAACAAAATATCCGGATGGATTGAATTTGATCAATACTTAAAATCTTTGAATTGAAGCAAGATCATACAAAAAAAGAGATTCGCTCGATTCATGTTCGTTACCCTGGTCGAATTCCTGGTATTTTTCGGCGGGGATTCCTGCCGAAAACGGTGAGTTTCCTGAGGATTTGTGCCGGAAATTGATGGAATACTGCTTCAGGAATCATCGACCTGGGTATAAATCAGAGATCGAAACGGGATGAGATTAAAACATACCCTCGAAGTTTTCTCATGATAAATCTTTACAATATAATTTCTCATATATAAACAACCTATCTGAATAATTGATGTATATGGATGTGGCCAACCAATACAGTAAGAATTTTAACAGATAATAAAAAGAAAGTCAATTGGAGCTTCAGGTCAGCTGATCACGATCGTATATTCTTTGTACTCTTGCGCTTGCTTAGTTTTCTATTCGCTAGTATATATTTATTTGTACTCTTGTGATCTTGTATCTAATTCTTGCAATATGTATGCGGGAAATTAAAAAAAAATGTTATTTTTGATGATGAAACGGACATAATAATGCATGTACTTCATTTTTATTGATTAAAGTGGACATTTTCACCGATTGCATTTCATGATTTTGATTTCTAATCATAGTCATAATAATGAAAATCATAATTATGAAATGTAATTAATGACAATTTCCGTTTAATCAGTGAAAATGAAATATATGCGTTGTTATGTCATTTTTATCATCAAAAATGCCGTATTCTTTCATGTTTTTCACATGAAAGTCACCATCTTTTGCCATTTTTTTATGCCATAGGTGGTCAAACAAATCACATGATCAAAAAATACCAGTATCTTGTAAAAATGTGATAAAGTAACGAAGAAAAAAAAAACTAAGGTCGAGATGAAGGGAAGTGGAGAAGAGGGAAAATTTTGAAGTTCGGAATAAGGTAAGAGAGGGGAAGGAAAATCTATTCCTTTTTGCGCTCTGTTATAAACACAGCCGCAAAGTGATACTTTGACAGGCGGTCGTGGCTGAAATTTATCTTTTTTCTTTACTTAATTATCTTGATTTTGAAAAGTCTTAAATAGGAAGGGAGAAAATAAAGATAGCGAATATATTAATGAGAAACTAGATGAGAAGATCTTCGAAAATTTGATGTTGACTGTTGAAAATTAGTCAGAAGTCTATCATATCTTTTCATGTAGCGATGGTCGCGATTATGAAGACTGTCATTTTCAAATACTATTCAATTAGTAGGCGATGAGGCAAGTAAGACACATTAAAAGTTTTGCTACAATCGACAGCGATAGGGTGGTTGATCAACTAACCTTTCCACTTACCGATGTTTTACATTAGTTCAGAGAGAAATAGAGAAAATGACAAGTGAAGGAAAGAGAACAAGAGACAAACAGAGAACGAAAGAATCAGATGTTTTTGTTCGCATAATAAGAAACTTACTGTATTTCAGCATTAAAGTATTATTACTTTGAGAGCAAATAAATATGAAAACATTCCTTGGGAGAAAAACGCCTAAAAGCAAACATCGAAAGCACGAAAGAAAATGTTAATTAATATAAAAAACAAAACAATAAAACTGATATTAAAATCCGTATTAATTTTTTCCTTCTAGAGTATATATATTTGTGAAACTTAGTGCGCGCGAAGACGTTTACATGATTAAACATGAACAATAAAAAAGATTTGTTATTCTTCCTTAGAGTATCAGAATTCCGCATCTCGGCATCATATTGTTAAAAAAAGATGTATGCCTTAGAAAACCGTTTTGCAGTTTCACGCATGATACAGTACTCATATATTTTTTTTCTATGTGGTGATAAATCGTCCATGGGCATAAATTCTTGAATCCCATTTTTTTGACCCAATACAATGTAAGATCAAAATACATGAATGCGCTGTGACCGTATATTGTTTAGGGGCCGAAAAAGTTAAAATTTAAGAATTAATGTCAATGTCAAGGTCCGACGGGAACGGGTTTTTCCGTCTCGATCCCTGTCCCGGCAAAATATTTTCTCGGGATTTTCGATGCCGCTACAATTTTCTGTGAATACGACTCATCCATACTTGAAACCCATCAAAGTATTTCCTCGGGATTCGTAGCCTCGATCTCATTCCGTTGAGAGAAAAGCCGGGATTTTGATCCCGTTCCCGACGGATTCGGGATCGGGTTCAGAAAAAAATTAGGGATCGGGACAGCCCCGCTGGACCCTAGTCAATGTACTAGGTCAAGATAAGCTACATATACACGCCACATACAAAAATAGATGGAGCTTACCCTAAAGCCTTTCGATCAATCAAGTTCCGTCCAGGCTTCACTGAAATAAATTCAACGACCGATCAAGCGATATTCGAACATCTCAGACATGGTTTACAAATATTAATAGATGGCAAACATTGATGATCAAGACTGATGATCAATGAGTAATTATGAATAGTTGTTAGTAGTTATGAATAATTATGAGTAGTTATGAGTAATTGTGAATGCCTAAGTACTCATAATTGCCCATTGGTCATCAATCTTGATCATTAATGTTCAATGAATATGCACAATTTACATGTAGCTTGTCTTGACCAATGTACTATGACCATGGCAGAGATGTCCATAGTGGTGCGACAACGGCAGGTTTTTAACCGCGATGGACATCTCTAGACTATAGATACTACATGGTCATAAATTCTTGATACTCGACATTAATATCCCTCTTAGTGAACAACTCTCTATAATGGACACCTTCGTATAGTGAATACTTCACGGAGCGACGATGCGTTTTTTTCCTGAAGTTGAATTTCTGCGTATAGTGAGGCACCTCTATATAGTGAACACTTTTTCACAGTCCCGTGAAATGAATTTTGCTAGAATCAAATTTCTCCATTGTGGGCACTACTTAGAAGTTTGGAGAAAATGGCTCAAGGGGCAAACAGCAGACTCTAGTCTGGTGGAGTCATAGAGTCTGCTGTTTCCCGTTTGTCTTCGTTAGATGTAATTAGGAAGTACACTAAAAGATTGCCTGTATATTAACGTCATGAATAAGGATGTCGATTGAAATAGGATGGATAGCAATGCCAAAATGATGTATAAACGCTACTTTTCTAATATTGACGTACATTTCAGAGTACAATCTGTACTCGTACTTGTGCATTACTTCACCTTCCAAACAACGATAAAATGCAAAGAATACGAGAACTTAGCAGGAATAAATAATAAAGACGTTTCGACGTCAGATTGAAAGACGGCTTCTCAATCATGAAGTCAGGGAAGAATATGCTGCGAAAAAGCGATTGCGAGGAAGGGAAAAGAAGCTGTAAGAATGTTTTTCTCAAGGTCCATATCTGTTTTTTAAAAATGGGGAATGTGCACACTCCCTTGTAACTAGTGGACGGCACCTTTCTGAAGTTAATTTCGATCGGTCTCGTGCTCAAATACCAAATGGGCATGGCCAGTAGTGTGAAGACCTCACTTTAATATAGTCTTATTTTGAGGATAAAATATACTATTGTCCGGACCTCATAACAGTGGATCCTTGATAACCTTAGATCGGCCCAAACAACAGCCTGTTTCATTCTTACAATAGTAGAGAAAAGCTACTAGCTTATCGTGTGAGTTGGTAGGTTTTGTCTACCACTGTACGGATGAAACATAACGTTGTTTGGGCCGATCCAGGATTATCAAGGATCCACTCTTATATGGTCCGGGCAATAGTATGTTTTATCCTTAAAATATGAGGGTGTCAAAGTGGGGCCTCCATACAACTGGTCATGCCCGAATATCAAAGTTCATTGTGCATAACATTCTTATCCTGAACCATTTTGTTGCTGCAAATTCCATTTTCCAACAAAACTGACTAGTCATAGATATAGTTATTACAATATTTGAACCTTACGAAAGGTTTTTTTTTCTCTTTTATATCTATTTGTCTGTCAATAATGGGAGGTAAATCAGTGTATCCTATCAGAATATACTATGAAGCGTCGCAGTGCTAAAGGTTACTGAGAATGAGTTGAAAAATATGTATAGAGTCAGAGAAAGCACCTTTCTTTTATTAAAAACTACATGCATCTTATATTGGTAATTTACTTTTACAGATTTATCTAATGGACATTCAAAATGTGTCTCCTAGTATTCCGGTGACGGAAATTCCTTATGTTGGGACTATGTTTGGAATAGATGGTATTGAGGTCGATTTAGATTATTTGCTTGCTGTTCCCAGGGAACCACAGCAGATTGCCTCACCTATATTATTACAACAACAGACAGCTAATCCTTCTACAGTGACACAACGTCCAATTCAAGATCGACCATCCATTCCAGGTAAAATACAGTTATCTATTGATCATTATTTTTTATTTTGGAATACTGCTTCAAGAAGTTGCTCATTTTATACTATGTTTATGGGTGTAACCAGTCTTGTTTACTGGACTTAAGCATTTATTACAGCGCACCAAAGAGCAAAATTTCGCAACTAAACTTAATCTCACTCGTATCCCATATCCGTTCGATTAGATAAATCTTTGATATGGCAGAGAAAATCGCACTATCCTATGCTTATTTTATAAAAAGCCACACATTCCACCTACTGCAGTCTGTTTGAAATGATAGCACTATCTAGATGAACTTGACAGAAAGTTGTTTCTGTAGACTCACGAATGAACCTTCCAAGGTGCTAAAAAGCTTTTGAGCCCAAATCTTGTCCATAGGTAGGAAATATATAGACTAGAAAAAGCCTAAGAGGATATGGGCTCAACTTGAGATTTGGCTGATGAGATATCGACTTTTACTATAACTTCCTTATGAGGCCCTATTTTCTCAATAAAATCAGAGTTTCGAATTTTGACATGAAATTTTGCCCATATCAAGGCCTCAACTAGGGTAGCTCATTCGCAAAGTTTCAGAATTCTTGAACTAAGCACTTTCGAGATATAACGTTATCAAAATATTCATGCATGCAACAATATTCTTGAAATAATATGTTTATGCTTACAGACTCATATATTGGGAATGCTTGGTTCAAGAATTCTGAAACTTCATCGATGAGCTTCTCTAGTTGCGGTCTTGATACCCAAACAGACAAAAATTTTGAAAAACGCGTTTAAACGGCGAAAATTTCAGTTTTTGAACGTTAAAATACATTGTTTTAGTGCCGTAGAATAATAGCGCGTTCTAACGTTGATATACGGAAATTTTCGCCGTTTTAACGCAAAGAAAACAACAAAGAACGCCGATAAACGCATTTTCAAGCGGTTTTTTAATGGGCCTTAATCGCTCACAATCGCGGTTCCGGTTTGTGCGTTTAAACGCATTTTTCAAAATTTTTGTCTGACTGGGTATGGGCAAAGTCTTATGACAAAACTCGAAAAATTGATTTTATTGAGAAAATGGGTCTCATAGGAAAATTATAGAAAAAGGTCGATATCTCAGCCAAATCTCAACTTGGGCCCATATCCTCTTTAGCTTTTTCTAGTTTATATATTTCTTACGTATGAATAAAATTCGGGCTCAAAAGCTGTTTAGCATCTCGGAAGGTTCCCTCCTTAGGCTAGTCTCTTTATTCTCACTATCAGGCACTTTTGTGACGTTACTACTGCATCCCCAATGTAACGCATTACTAGACTTGCACTCTCCTTGTATTCAGCTTTCTCAATATTACCATCTCCATCCTTCATCTCAATAGTTGCAAACTCGAATAATCAAGAAAATACAGTTGAAAGATTGAATGATTGAAAACTCGAAACAACAGTCTGACTTGTACGTGTATGGCTATTACCTGAGATGAGGACTTGAAATTTCTACATGACCATTATGTATAATTTTTATTTTTCATAATCAATGATGTTTCTGTATGGCACACAATGATAACACTTCAAATAAATACTCCATATTGTTATCAATGTGTAATAAGGACTTTAACGTGCCTCTATGATCAAGATATATTTTGTCCCATTTCATTGAACTCTGATGAAGATATGCTAAGTTTTCACCAAGAAGATATTTAGTACATACTCTGTGATACAATCAAATTTTTCAGTTCTCGTACTTCTACGTATTGGCAGTAATTACATTGCAGTTTTTACTGGTGCTTTTTAGGCACGTTCAGTAGGAGCTCTCAAATTCTTACATATTCTAGTTAAGAATCTAACGATGAGGGCGAATCATTCTTGTAATGATAGAAGGTAGCCTATCAGTACAGTAATGACTAACATCTATCAACATATATATAGAGAAGAACGTATGTTCGTCTGCTCTTCATGTATTTGGACAAAGTACCAGCAAATGCAACCAAATTTTTCAGAGTCCATCTTCTCATTCAGGAGAAGGTCAACGACTAATTTTTGTTGAAAAAACATTGGTCCTTCACCTGCAACAAGTTCGCCTATATATTTGATCAATAAGGTTGCAGTATTCGGTAGTATCTCGGAACTAATGAGCAGCGCGTTATGAGCGAGTAGAAGACGAGTATCTAAGAGTTTTCAAAGGTAACGAGCTTGAATCTGTGGTCCATTCGCCCGGATATTTGATTGGCTGGTCGATCGCGAATAGCACTTCAGCTGCCAAGAAACTGGCTGATCAAAACTTACGTTTCCAGGAAAAATATTAGAGAGGGACTTTCATAAGTGATAAATTCAATTAGGGATCCAATCATTTCAAGATCTTATGGATCAGTCTGAACCTAATAGGCATTGAGATTTTGGGAAAACGAATATCATCGAATGAACGAAAGAAGAACATAAGGAATCGGAAGCCTACTGAGCTCGATATTGTATTGGGGCATCTGTGGCCCTATTGGATGATCTATGTCGCATACAAATCAAGTTTTGGGGAAATTGGCTTGTTTGGAGTCGCGTGAGGATCAAATTTTGTTTGTCATAAATATTGACTCCAAGGGTTGCTAAAAAGGGTGTCCATAAACAACTTTTTGTGTGTCTTTCTTTTCAATCCATTGGAATTCAGTGTAATACGAGTAGTACAAAATACGATCTATCGTCGTAATTCTCTCGATCAATAGTTACAGTGAACCCGACATTTCAGATCAATTAGATGTGTCGTTGTGTACGATTTCTGCCGTAACGAATTTTTTTTAACGCTGTTAAAGAATCGATTGTTTCTATGGACCTCCCACTAGCAACACAAATAGACAGCTCCACTCTAGGAAACGTGGCCAAACGCGGCGGAACTCAGTAAAAATCGAGGGGATCAGATCAAGTATGCGCTCCTATAAATGCTTGGCCAAGATAAAACTTCGATATAACTTATAAGTTTCATCAAACTCTTTTGGATCTAGTCGTCTAAAGACGAAGAACCCTTCATTTCTGGTCAATTTTTCAATGACAGTATTTCATATCCGTCGTGACCGAGAGTAACCGAAATCAGAATTTGAAATACGTCCAAGGGCCAAAACTAAGACAAAAAGTAGGGTTTTATGCATATTTATTCTCCACTGATTAGGTTTTCTTACATGTTCTCGAATGCAATAGGATTTTTGCTTATATATTTTAAGATTCAACTTTCCCCGGCAACGTCAGGTACTTCTGCTAGTTCTATAGACAGGTAAAATTAAGGGATTCGGTTTATTATAATCAGCATCTGAAGAATTATTGCTACTTACAGGTTATTCGAGTGGTCCTTGATAAGATACGATCAGTAGTAAATTTAGAAGGAAAGTGCTTGCGATTGAGGGCGATCACCTAGCTCTAAAGACTTTTTTCGAATTTTTTTTACCAAAGGAGCTCCTAAAATGAGCCGTTAATACGTTAACCGAGGTGGAAAATACGTTTTCCGAGCAAAATTATCCCATCACTGCCGAATTCCTTCCTTATTCACAGAGTTGATCTGGAAGATCAAAGTCCTAGACCGGCCACTTAATAGGAAAGCGAAAAACATTGATACGCTCAGTATCTTGATTCCAGTTTTGTCGCACAAGTCCATGTATAATCTTCATCGTCACCAACGAACTGCTGTGAGAAAGCAGAACTTTTAGCGAGTATAATACTGCCAAATAATTTCAGACTGGGCCGTACATTACATCTGAGTAATCGGGACACGTTGAGCACATTTAACCGTCCCTAAGTGTGAATTGAAAAGATGAAATCAAAAAATGTCTAGTTCAGGATGGCACTTAAATATTTCGCATTATAGTGCTCTTATTGACACTTCTAATGATAGGCTAGGAGCTCTAGTGAATGCATTATGACGCTTCTCATATATCACTACTGCACGCTTTTCATTTCATAATAAATTGTTATTGTTTGTTTTTCTAGGTCCCATCTGGTTAGGCAGATGTGTTGTTTGCATGGATCGCGACAATGAGGGCTTTTTACATGCCAACGAAGGTAATATTGCCACATGTGGCCATCCACTATGTCAACGATGCGCAGATCAAATCTTAGCAACAACAAGAAACTGTCCAAAATGTCGACGAACAACCAATCGTTTTATTCTCGTCCGACTTCCATAAAACACCTGTAATGACAATAGAATCTAACTCCGAACATGGAAGCGAAACCGATATACTCACCAACACACACTTCAAGTTTTGTGTTGAGTCGTGATTATGTTTGTTGATTACTTTTTTTTTACGTCGATGACGTTTTCCGTCCTGTGCGTGGTGAGGCAAAGTCAATAAAGAAAGAAGCGAATCATTTCATCGGACTGTGAGAAACTGCGCATAGTTGTGATAGAGAATTACAGTTTGGGTGCTTTTTTCTTATCAACGGATTTTTCATGGCCATGTTTATTGACATAGAGTGAAGTACGCCTTTGCTGTTTTTCATCGTTCGAATGGCAGGATTTCTGCCACAAGTAACATCAGTAAGGAAGAGAAAAGGATTCCAACGCAATGAAGAATCATCCATTGGATTTCCAATGTTGCGGCTCTAAGTTTCACATGCAGTCTAATAGTACTCATCGAGTTAATACTCTTTTTGTGACAGACTTCGTTCTTCAAAACGCAACTCTGAAAGAATATTATCGCAGTATTCTTTGAGTTTTTCATCTAACATATCCATTTTGCCCGTCTGCAGTGTGAAGCCTTCTTTGCCTAGAAGATGGAGCAAAACTGTAGTTTTTTTCATGATAATCTATTGATCACGACCTGATCTATCTTTAGTAAGAGTATCAATCATTTTGATTGAGATCTGATGAACTTATACGTCGAAGATGAATGTTATGCAGACTTTTCGAAAGAATTAAACAAGTAGGTGCTGTCGTATATTATCTATGTCCTGATAATACCATAAGCAAGCTGCATCGTTTTCCTATCAAAGTTATCTCTCAACATGGATAAAGAATCCTGCAAAAGAAGTTCTAGCTACTGTATAGGGAAGATATCTCAAGATAATACAGGCCACGATAAACGTGGCAATTGTGAGAAAAAGGACAGCAGTATTCAAAGTATTGAATGTAGAATGCTACCTATAACAAAAACTCGGATACTAGAATTGTATTTAGCACAGAAAACTGGGTAGACTTATGGTTGTTTCCAATCCATAGGATAACTTTTATTTTCATAAAAAAGTTTGACAAGAATCGTCTGGTCCGCAGATTTTTCAATTGATGATAAATCAGTAGGGACAAAATGTTGCAATATTTTTTAGTACTATATATTTGTGCATAACTAATTAATGTTTAGTCAGAACTAACGAAAACTGAACGAAAATCATGAGCGAACACTGTAGTCTCCAAAAAGTTTTGAATTTCTGTGTTTAATAAGACATAGCACATTTATAGAAAGTATAAAAAATTCTCTGAGATTTTGCTAGACCAATGGTTTCAAGGCTCGGCCCCAGCAAATTTCTCGCAGAAATCCATCGATAGATACCGAGAAGTTATTCCATTTGGAAGTATTTATACAGTGCATATATCTGTGATAAGTTACGCTTCTTTCTGGATAGTTCTTCTTGGAAATGAAAAATTTCGGCCATAGAATTTGACATCATATTTCTACTGCCAAGACTCAACCACATGTCGACGTAATCTGGCTGCAGCTCGTCTGTATACAGTCAGCTCGATATATTAGAAAACATGCATGTCTAAAAACTGTTTAGATCCGCCTAATGAAACATACGTAAGTTTTAGGTGAGATTGAGAATATTTCCTATACTTCTAAGAAACTTTCTTTCTGTTAGCCTAATTTAAAAGAGTTTTTGGTAAGCTTCCCACAACTCTACCTGCACAAAACTTTTCTGGTTCTGAATAGAAGCAACACTTTTACAAATAAGACAGTAACTTGTTAGCATCATGTTGAAACAAAAGAAGATATAACGTAAGTAATAATGATGGATATAAAACTAGAAACTACACGAACCTTACAACTAAAAAAATATGATACACATATTAATGCCAACGCAGTAGTATCGTATTTACGATCAGTTGTGCTTCGTGTATTGACATTTATACATATGGTCTAGTACAGAAAATACCAAGGGGGAAACGACTATTCGAATATTCCCATCTATTCCCATCCATTCTCAGTCATTCCTACCCATTTGCATCTATTCTCAGGCATTTCCATCTATTCTTATCCATTCCCAACCATTCGCATCCATTTAGGCTATTATCTACCTATTTTTGGGTGGATAGTTAGATCATCAAGTCTATATATTTGGGAACGTCTTGGGTTGTCATGAGCTACTATTTACAGGTGCCTTTTGGTCCTTATATGCTATTATTTAAAGGTACCTTTAGGTCTTCATGAACTACTATTTTGAGATACTTGTGGAGTCTCATGGGGTCATATACAGACATAAATTTGGGGCGTTTTAGGCTAGTATATGGATGCATTAATTCGAATCCTTAGAATTGGTTTAAGTTGATTGAAATTGGAATTGGAATTAGTTCAAATGAGTTGGAGTTGATCGGAATGGCTTGATTTACCTAAACTTGCTATGAAATCGTAAGAATGCGTATAGAATTAGTGTAAAGCTGATTGAAATTGGGCTGAATTGGTATGGAATAGCTCTAGAATTCACTAGAATCGTACCGAATTAACTACAATTACCAGGATTTCATATGAACTATAGCTAGCTCAAACTCATTCGAAACAGTTTCAGACCAATCCCATACCAATTCCTTGGATTCCATAGCATTTTTAGGTAACTCGAGCCAGTTCAACTTAATTCTAGACTAATTGTTATCACTTCCAATTCCAATTACTACCAATTCCGATGATTCTAAGACAAGAATTGGAATTAGAATTGGTTGGAATGGCAACTGATGCATCTATAGACCAGTGTTTAGAGGTATCCTTAGGTACCCTTTAGGATGCACCAGTTCCAGTAGACTGAGTCCTCATGAGCTACTATTTAAAGATACCCTAGGATTCTCATGAGCTATTATTTGGAGGTATGCCAGGATCTCTTTTATGCTATTATTTAGATATTCTCTTGTATTCTCATAGCCTAATATTTAGAGGCACCCTCAAGTCGTCATGCGCTACTATTTGAAAGTATTTTAAGACTCTCATACCCTATTATTTAAAGACACCCTTGGCTCATCATGTACTATTATCGGGAAGTGCACTTAGGTCCTGATGTTGTGTTAATCCTTTCATCGTCCGTCATTCTACAAGAAAACCAAGGTGAGGTTTTCTTCTATTGTGAAAGTTATGAGTTTGCACGTGCGTTCCTTTTACAATACTTGTTTGTCACGCTGCCATTAGAATTCAATCAACGCACAAATAAAAAATCTCGGAACTTATACACAGTTCCGATACGAAAACGAATATATTTTATGTTCTGCGAGAGGAATATTGAGTGAACCGTTAACGATAAAACAAAGATCCTGTATTTTACAAGGATAGATAACTCAAACTGCTGACTATTATAATAGTTTATATCGTAGAATTCTGCATTGGTATTGCTATTCAGGTACGATGAACTCATGCGTAATGAGTATCAATTATACTTCTGTTTTTTCAGAAAACATTATTTTTTAGTGAAAGATTTATGCATAATGCCACAAATATTAGTATAAATTTGCATCATTTGATTTTTTACCTGTACATAGCTTCCTCATAAGCAAAAATCTAAGAGACCGACGTTGTTCTACACGTTGAACCTTTTCAATACCTCTAAGACAACTATGTTATATTAATATAGATTGATATATATTTTCCTGCACTCAAGAGGCAATAGTGTTTGTGATTTTTCTGCTGTTAGAAAACGTATAGGTAGCAAACCACTTGAAACATAAGGGTGATCTATAGTTAAATATCAAAAAATAATGAGTTGATTTACTAGTCTTTGAGAGCAACTGTTCTACGGTCATTTTGAGTAGCTGGACTCCTAATGTGTTTGGAAATTGACGACCTTTGGATTGCGCTTCTGTTCCGTATTGGCTTCTGTTATATAGTGGATTAATATTTTGTGAAGGGATATTGATAAGAATAAGAGTCGCAGAATACAGTCATACAATAGCATATGAAGACCCAAGAATGTCTCTAAACAGTAAATTTCGTGACCTAAGGGTGCTTCCAAACAATGCTAATAAGGATATAAAGATACCTCTAAATAATAACATATGAAGACATACAGGTGTCTCCAAAGAATAGGCAATGAAGACTCCAAGGTATCTCTAAATACTTAGGGCATACCAAAAGTAATGATGTCAGTATGTTGTTTCCTTAGTAGAATGTCTGAACAAATTTTCTTTTCTAATGTGGTTATAGAGAAGAAGATGCTCTATTTTTCTGTACGACTTGATCGCTATTTAACTAGTATCATAATAAATTTCGATAAAAACTACTTTTGTGCACGGCTTTCCTAATATTTCACATCGCCACGCTTTTAAATTTCAGTTTTCGACCACTTCAACGGTTGTATCAAAGCACAAGCTATACTAAAAAATGCAGTGTGAAAAACTGTACAAGTTGTATACGACCGCATTTTTCATAGTTTCACTTTTTATTTGCAAAACAAGCAACAGTTTGAAAGACTAGTTTTCATTAGTGTGAAAAGGACACGTTTTTAACACAAGATCGATCCATTTTTTCTAATTTATCTTTTTTTCACCTAATGTCACTTATTCAAAATAAAACAAAATACATCAAAAGATGCACTTTGAGAAGCTCTACAATCTGCCTAAGACCGCTTCTTTGAATTATGCATTTTTTGTTTCTAAGAAAAGCAAATTCTTGTGACGCTATCGCCAAAGAAGGCATATTTTTCTATACATGGAGAAATTGTTTTTGCTTATCACAAATGTAAAATAAACTGTTCTATAGAAATTGTAGAGCTTTTCACACTGCATTTTTTGGTATAATTTGCTCTTTGATATAATCTATGAAGTGGTCGAAAACTGAAACGTAAAAGATGCAAAACTCAGTCACTTGATCTACCAGAAATATTAGTAAAGTGGTACACAAAAGTAGTTTTTATCGAAATTTATTATTACAATGCTAGGTGAGCAGTGATCAAATAATACAGAAAAATAGAACATCTTTTTCTCTATCACTACATGAGAAAAGAAAATTTGTTCAGGCATTCTACATAGAAAGTAATATACTGAAGTCATTACTTTTGGTATGCCCTAAGTAATAGCCAGTGAGGGTCCACTCTTTCATTTCTGAACTGTAATTAGTGCATTTCTATTCCCATCCATTCGCGTCCTTTCTTAGCTATTCTCACCCATTCTCAACTATCCGGAGCCATTCGCAATCATTCCCGGCCATTCGGATTAGTCTTTTCCCCTCTGGAAAATACTCTACAAATGCAGCAGATATCGATGCTTCCACCAGACGCCAATTTAAGGATAGTATATTTTAAAAGATTTGTGCTCAACATTAATTAAGAAAGGCAGAGCCTACATTAGCAAACATCGTTTAAATGTACTGTACGTCCCTCATTCATCAAAGACAATCGATTTACATTAAAGCTGCGTACTGGTATATCAAGACGATTGTATTAAACATTCTTGATACATGTATAAAGGGTGACCCAGATTTGCTGACTCGATTTGTATAATTAGCTTTTTAATATTATAACATGTACTTGAGATGCACCAAAAGACACTACAAAACAGCTTATGACGAGCCTTGTCTATCTCATATAATAAGAAAGTTATAAGCTTTGAGATATACGTCGCAAAAATATAATAATTAACGGTGAACCCAACCTTAGTATTTTTGTTTGAACTTCTGTTCCTCAGATTCTCTGAAACAAATTCTTCTTTGAAAAGAAACGCCATGAAATTCTCTGCGAAATCATGCCTAAGCTTTACATTCAGATCTTTAATCAAGATAACTAAGTAAATTATATACATGGCGAAACAAATGACAGCTTTGTTAAATGGGTATTTTTTCGACTCGAAACTTTTTCTTTTCCTACCCTTTTAGTAAAAAAACTTAATAAAAGTGAGAACTCAGTTTGTGTTCGAAACTTTTGAATGCACTCCTTCTCGTGGCCTATAAAAAAATTTTCACAGTAGATGGTAGGCTGGAGAATGAAATTTAAAAAAGCGTGATCAAAGTTTGGTTTTACAGTAAGATAGAGAAGAGTAACCCTTGCTGATCTAAACAAAAGAAATCCGATCAAAAATCTTTTGTTCGGACGGGGTTATTGAACATCTACTGAGAGAATTACCAGATGAAGAAGGACCACGACTAATTTTTCTTTTCTGTGAAACACATTTCTAAGGCTATAACTTTACTATATGAGTTAGGTAGGATCAGTGATAGGCTGTTTTGTAGAGTATCTTTTACTGCATCTTTCTATCATAGAAACAAATTTTTAAGTAAGTGTTATAATATAAAAAAATTAATTATATAAATCGAGTCAACAAACCTAGGCCATCCTTTATATATTGATCACTATCTCTCGTAATAGCGAAAACATCCGACCGCTTAACAAATTCTGACGAAGTTTTGCTCGCTTTTCTCTTTAAAGTGACTTTTAGGCCCTTCAATATATATATATATATGCTACAACAATGACAAGAGCATCATAAAGAAAATAATATTGAGAGAAATATGCTTAAATATATTCTTGATCGGCTCCAATGAATTAAAAGATAATATGCATACAAGAACACACTTTTGAAGAATTATGATCTGACAAACAACTAACACACTAATAAATCTTTGCTACTCAGTTGCGTCTTCAAAAGTGCTTTTTGAAGCGCTTTTGATCTTCGGTTTCTCGATTACGGAAAGCAAGCATTTGTCAGTTATTAATATAATTCAAACACACGTAGGCGCTCAATAATTAGGTGATTACACGATGGAATTGGACACAAATTCCCACAAGCTTCTGAACATTGATTACAACAGGCCAAATGATTGCAACCAATAAAAAGAACACAGGCCTTATTAAAATTACAGACTCTACATGGTCCGTAATTTACCACACGTTTTTCGTTTTGCCGTAATGGCTCGATAGATGCTACTTCTTGGACTAAAGGAAAAAGAGAAAAATTCTGTAAAATTTTTGTTGAAAAACTTTTTGGCTCATACCAGCCAACGATGATCTTACAACTAAGGGCCCAACTTCTTGACTATTTTCATCCTGCATCAATTGCTCATCGGAAACATCGGCTGTGCCAAATGAGATTGTTTCTTTTAAATTTGACTGCTTCCTTTGATCCATAAAATTTTTCTTCACTGCATCAATTGAAATTTGAGCCAACTAAAACGTTGCAAACATGTTTGCCTTCTTCCATGTCGACGTTTTATATTCTCATTTTTTCTGTTTCTTATCGTTTTATTCTTGCATAACTTGTGCTGCATTTGAAAAAAAATGCAAAAAAACCAGAACAGAAAAATTATATAGGAGACTCATCCAAACAATTACATGTACCCAGATAAATGCTGTGTTTTCACTTTAATCACCTTAATAATAAGAAGAATATCACTCATACATTATAAGTAACGTGTAAATATATTTTTTGCTCCAATATGTCCAAGGATTTCTTAGAAAAAAGGAACGCGTGACTCTTTCATAATCACAATAAATATTTCATTCTCTTATGTTAAATAATTGCCTCAAGAATTATATATTACTCCTTGCAGTCGCACTTCTCCATACTCTTCGTTGTTGTCAATTGTCGCAATTATTACTCACTACTCGTGTTAAAGTTTTGTCTGACAACTAAATTTCCAGAAAATTAAAGTCAAAAGCAAACTAAAACTCTATAAAGACAAACGCGTTCGGTCGAATGGTGGAATGGAATCTATGACAGTTCCTTTCCAAATACTTGGTCATCAAGCACAGTTGCTCCCAAAAGATAATTACTCTTAGTAGTTGGCATAAGTCCTCGGGAAATCGTCGTGGATGATCACGCAAAAGTTCCTTAGTTATCGTTCGCAATTTTCTAATCCATATCAGCTCGTTATCTCTTTATCTCACGAAGAGTAAAGTGGGGTAAGGAAGGAGTCAGAGATTACGAAGTAACCAAAACATAAAGATGCAGTAGGAACTTAAATTTCACGAAATAAGGGACTATGAGTGAGGGATTGGGTGCGGGTGCAGTGGGTGAGGGTGAGGATGAGGATGTGGGTGAGGGTGAGGATGAGGATGTGGGTGAGGGTGAGGATATGGGTGAGGGTGAGGATGTGGGTGAGGTTGAGGATATGGGTGAGGATATGAATGATGGTGTAGGTGTATAGGGGTAAACCGAAACTTCTCATGACCAAGGCTGCTGATCTTTTGGGGATGGTGATCATGTAGGAAATTTTGAATTGTGATGAAGTATTCACAATAAAGTCTGAGATTAAAAGGGGTGATGTGAGGAGTTGCTGGCATCGAATTGTGTGATCTGGTGCATACCAGAATCAGACCCACACCGTAAATTGAGTCCATGAGTTTTGGAATTTCGGCAATTCAGTAGAGTTGCACACCTTAGCAATTCTATGGAACTTTAGAATTACAATATCATTCATAAATTTCTATGTATCATTATAATTCATTCCACTCAATTCTGCTACGAAATTTAAAGAACAAGCTCGAAAGGGAATCAAACGAGATTGCTGAATTCCTGGAACTAATTATGCTAGCGAACTATTATCGGTGCCAGAAGTCAAGGCAGTCGGTTGCTTCTTGAATAACCCTTGATAAAAACAAGATAGAGATCTGCGGTTTTCACCGTTTGATAGCTAAGACCCAAGAGCACATTTTTGTAAGCAAAACCTTTTCTGAGAAAAAATCCGAAGTTTGGTTTTTGAGAGGATCTCTGAAAAACCACGCTGCCGTTATGGAAATTGTCATAAAAGTTTATTGATTTTTTGACATATTTGGAATCAGCATCAAAAACTCCATCGACTCATATATTTCTTTAGTATTGTAACAAAATTTCTTTTTATCAAAAAATTAGACTTTTGTCATTTTTTAGCTGAATTTATAGATTGACGTGCTCCCGATGATGGCTAGAGGTAAAGTTTTGACGACAAAAAATTTTCTTAAAATATTTAAAAAAATATACGAGTCGATGCAGTTTTTAATTCTTATTCCGAATATGTCAAAAAATTAATAAACTCCTATGGCAGTTTTCAAAACCCCAACGTGGTTTGCCAGAGATCCTCCCAAAAACCGATCACGGTTTTGTTTTCAAAATGATTTTCGGTTACAAAAAGATACTCTTGGATCTTGGCTATCAAACGGTGAAATCCGCAGGCCTCTATCTTCCTCCTGTCAAGAATTATTCAAAAAGTAATCAACTGCCTTGACTTCTGGCGCCGATAGTAGTTCCCGAAATTTCGAAATTCCCAAGAATTCTTAGGAATTTTGCCGGCTCCGCTTCAACCTAATTCCGGAAGTTTCTTCCCAGAATTGCTAACTTATCTCAAGAAGGAACTATCCGAGGTGCTAAAAAGCGTTTCGACTGCGAACGTGATAGTTAGATAGAGCATAGCTACCGGGTGAACCAAAATGATTGCAACATGGAGTATTTTGCAAATATCTCAACATAGACAAATCCTATAACTTTGAATTTTGTTTTGAAAAGATGCACTGTGAAATTCTCCGCAAGAATCACAATACAAACTCCCACCTAGTTCCTGTAATAAGTCTCCTATTAGACTAAAACTGAAGCACTATATAATGATGAAGTATCCCATCGTATTACATATTTGTAAGACCTTTATTGTTTTTCAAATATCTGGCCTTGAGAAAATGACAATACATTAACTTTTTGCAGAGGATGCGCCGTCAAAAGCTCTATGAACAGATACCTATTGACTTACTTCAAATGACTGTTCTAATGGGTAAAAATTAAAGTTCTACGTGATTTTTCTACCGAGTATTCCAAAATGTTTACGAAATTTTTTTGTTTCGTGTAAAACTCTGGCTTGAGAAAACACTAGAGTCTTGATGCTCTTTTTAAAAGATACGCCCTGTCAAGCTTTATAAAAAACTATAAGAAGAAATTCCTATTGACTTCTTTCAATGGTATTCTCAATGCTTCAAATGAACGGCCCACATTATGGTGATATATCCGACCATATCCAGTATAACAAAAATATATGGAAGACTATTTTTATTTAATGAATATTTTGACTTGTAAAAATGATAATGTCTCGATCTCTTTTCAAAAGATGCGTCGTTGAAAGTTCCACACAAATTGTATGACCAACTTGCTATAGCAAAACAAAAAAAGTCTGCCAAATATTTAATATGGTGGGACATTTCAACATTTCACAGTACTTCACTTTTAGCCTTATAAGAAACTTATCACAGAAACTAGGTAGGAGTTCGTATTGTCGTCCTTGTAGAGAATTTCATGGGGCATCTTTTAGAAAAAGTTTAAAGTTATAGGATTTGTCTATGTTGCGATATTTGCAAAATACTCTATGTTGCAATCATTTTGGTTCACCCAGTATATGAAACAAGCACATCCGCCTGATATGTTTTGCTTAGGATAAAAGACTAAGCAGAAAGAATCATTGTAGTAGGATCAGAATTGAGCCCATAACTGTTAGAAATCCATTGGCTATCCTGCCAATTAAACTGTCCAATTATCAGCTCAGTTACAAAAAAACAACAAGGGTTTATTTCAAAACAGAAGAGACTCATTTATTTGTTGAATAACTCGGCATTGTGGATACTCATTGGGTTATGGTCTTTAACGTTGAGAAGAGGCTGGGTAGGGGTACACATACAGCTAAGATTTAAAGCGTTTCAAGAGTTTTATAAGAATTGTTCTAAAGTATTGTATTAAGGGTAACAAGTGTACTTCTTTACTTTAAAATTGCAAAAAATTATCGAAAAATATGAAGAAGTGCAGAAATCCGCTTAGTTTTTCTTGATTTCGATACACTAGTAATTACCTTATTTCAGTATATGTGCTCCTAATTTCAATGTAATCAAGTTGTAGTCGAATATCTGCTCTAAATGCTAAAATTTTCATAATTTCTAAACCCTTCTGTGAGAGATAGGAATACATCCAGTAAAATCTACTGATGATTAATTTTCAAAAGTTTTTGTCTGAAATCACTCAACCGTAAAAGTACTATAATCTACTAATTATCGTAGTATTATTAGATGGATGATCGAACGTCTTTGATTGCTACATAAAATTTCATGTATGTCTAGCTCTGTCAATTCCAACCCATCTATTCAAAGGACGTACTAATCTTTTATCAATCATGTTTATTGTTTCAATCTTATTAATTACACCGGCATATGCACACATTAAAGAAATTGTCACATAGAGATGATAGAGTCATCATCATCTTTTGCATTTGAACTGTCTTCATGAGTTTTAATCAATTGTGACTCAATATTATTTTTGATAACGTAGCGATGAAATTGAATGCACTATTTTCGATGTCGGAAAGACGAAAATTGACACTTATATTGCCCAAGTGTGATTTGACTTGAGACTAGTCGCGTTCTATAGGATTACATGTACGATAAGTTACTGAAAGTCGCAAGATTTCAACGTCGAACGTATGAGCAACTTATTCGGCACGTTTCGACTTCATATTTTGATACCATTACATAGTACATTGTCGATTATTATAGTAATAGGATGATCAGCACTCTAGCTAATCCGAAAACAATAGTAAAATGCTCTATCCACTTGTGAATTCGTTCGCTCTTCATAACATGATTCTTATCACAATGCCATGTATCGCTCAGTTCAACAAAATATTGCGACCCAATCATTGTCAAAATGGCTATGCACTTGCTCTATCTATCATATTTGTGTAGCGAACCTTTTTCTTGCGTGTCAACGCAAATGCTGTGTTTCCACTCTTCTTTACTTAATCGTCTCTCGTCGTAATAATATACATAGATACTTGACGCATGAATTTTATTGAGATGATAAAAGTAAGGCGCCATTTGAAGAAGAAAAGATGCTCTATCGAGAAATATAGTCCTTTTCGCAATTGTCTTATACGAAAAGCCAAGCTGACGCATCGGGTGCCATAATATGATGATCGAACAAGCAATGGACCAAGTAATGTCTTCGTCACTGGATGGACTTTTTCTGTAAGCATCACACGAAAGTGATACTTGGTGACATTTTGAGCTTGCTCATTGAGAATCAAACGTGAGCAACTTGAATATACCTATTTCATTGGTAGTTAAGTTATACAAGTACACAGGGCACTACAAAAGTTTTTTCACCCAGCTCTTCTAAAAGTCTTAGTTTGCATTCAAGTATTCCGTTATAATGTTTAGACATATTTAGGAATATGTGCAAAATTTCAGACTACTAAATCTTGTAGTTTGCTGTAATCTCCCACTTTTTTTAAGTGAGTAACATGCCATTTTCTATTCACTACATAACGGATGTTTTATAATAAATGACAGAACTTTGAATTTCATATTTCTATCCTTAAAAAAATTTTATAAAAATAAAAACAAAACATAGCAGAAGATGCAGCATGAAAAGCTCTACAACCTACAATATAAAGTTTATGTGAATTGCGTACTTTTTCTTTCAAAATAAACAATATTCTGAGTGATCAATTCTCGACGCTGCGATAGATAGTTTAGAGAATTTTGATTTTATTTTCAAAATAAAATTGACACAATTAGAATAAAATTGTTGTTTGTAATTTGTAGAGCTTTTCAAGCTGCATCTTCTGCTATGTTTCGATATTTTAATAAAATATATTTAGGAATCAAAAAAAATAAAAAGCAAAGTTCTCCTATTTATGATGAGTACTTCGTTAGCGGGCTGCGCGCATCTACTATAAAAGAGATGACGGTTTATAGTGAATTGCAAGACTTAGAAGTCTGAAATTTTGCACATATTTCTAAATATGTCTAAGCATTATAACGGAATACTTGAATGCAAACTGAGGCCTTTAGAAGAGCCGGATGAAAAAACTTTTGTAGTGCCCCAT
>JAJEKB010021185.1:1158673-1190807 GCA_022393335.1 Macrotrachela quadricornifera
TATATATATATATATATCGATATTCTTAATAAACTACTTTATTTTTGTTTGTTATAAAAAATAGATTTACTCTATGTAGAAAAATATATCGAAAAGAAATTCGTCGAACTATTGGTAAAATGATTAGAGTTATATTTGATAAGAATCTTTAAATGCATTGATATGACATCAAATCTTTAATCAATATCGATAAAAATAATATTGAAATTGTTCTAGTATCTTGTAATATTCATTCTATTTTGTTTACTTTTGTATGTTGTTGTTTTTGTGCGTGATTTTATATACAGAAATTATAAAAATAATATAATTCATCAAAGCTATTTTATGTGTGTTATAAATGATTTTTAAACTTGTTGATAAGTAGAAGCTCTAGGTAAAATTATCGCAAAAATTTGTATAAAGTTGAGCTTCGTTCTATTGCTATATTAAAATAGGATCTCTTGAATGAGTGTATCATTATGGTTGCATATATATTTAGAATGAAAAAATATGCGACCAACTGTTGTAATACTTTTAGTAGAAATAGAACTTTGAAATATTGCACTGACATAAGTTCAGTGTTGACAAGTATTCCATTTGAGATATCCTATCAAATTTTAATTGTTCTTTAACTTATGTCGTGTACTTCGGTGATCAAATGGATGTAGATATGAGCGTGAGTATAATTATTCTTTTCATCGATCCTGACAAAGAAACACGTCAATATGTATGCAGAAACCAATGATAAGAATCATAATAGTTTTCAATGTCATTGTAATTCTAAATAGAATTGATATTAAGATTAGGTATGACGTGAATTTATTCAATACGTAATTGTTTCATATGAGAAACAAGTGTGTTCATTGTTGATGACGAAGTCTCTTCTTCACTCACATCATCATCATCATCATCCGATGATGTAACTTGTGAAGTTTCATTTTCTTTGTTTTCTTGATGAGCTCGTTTGGCTGCTTCCAATCGTGCTCGTAATTTCTCATCGAACGCTCTCTGACGTAACAGAGTAAAATTATACTGACTCAAATCATAGTCTTTTGCATGTTCAACAATTGATATGGTCAAATCATTGATTTTTCCGTTAAATAGTGGCAATGATGGATCTAATCGTAGATGTCCATAGATGGTAGCAACATTCTTTGTATTGAGTATTCCTTCTCGAATGTGTTTCATTAGACTTAAGGCAAATTGAAATAGAAAAAGATTCGATGATTCAATCAATGATTGTGTGACAAATGTGTCGAAAAACAGAAAGAGTGCTTCGAATGGTAAAACATTGACACATAATGTAGTGAACCATTTCTGTGCGTAGGTTTCTGGGAGAATATAATTTTTGGATAAATGTTCGTGAACTTCCGGATCATAATCTGCTAGAAGATAATCGAATACGTAAGCATCGGTAGCAAATGCAACAGGTTCACTAGTCCAATATCCGACAAGAACATTGCGATGAAGTTGACGCATAATTTCGATTACTTTGGATGGTAAATGAGTAAGCAGAAGAAAACCGGCTACATAGGACATGGCTTGATGGTACGAATCAAATTCATTACGAAGAAAAGATAGAACATTCATTAAGGTTAGTCGTTGAGCGGAACCCAAAAATGTTCGTTCGGCATCGAGACGAATAATTCGTTCGTGATCAAAATTTGTAGTGAAATTATCTCCATCATTATCATTGATACGCTCTAGAATATTCGTTGAAGGTAAAAACGAATAATTGAAACGTAAAAGCGGTGCTTCACTTTCTTCTTTCCAAAAATTGGCTCTTCGTAGCATTATGGAATAGACACAAGTGCACACACAAACTTTTTCTTGTTTTTCTTCTTCACCTCGTCTTTTTCAATGGTGTCGCAATTACATGAGTCATTTATCTACCATATTTTTATGTGTTCTCTGCATTAGTCAGATGCGTGCGAGCGGCAAAGTCTATCGCCATCTACCTTCAGTGTAATCAAAAAATAGTAAGCAAAATAGACGACAGAATGTTTTGCGCATATGAATCAGTAGCACACAGAATATTCTTCTTTCTTCTACATTCTAATCTCGTCATCGAAATTCGATGGAAGCGAAGAAATATTTATAATGTAAAACAGCATCGAAAACAAATCTCTATTCTTGTTGTTGTCGTCGGTTTACTGCAAAAAAAATCTGAATATATAACAGTCTATAAAACACATGATGAACGACAAAGAACTTGTTGGTTGTAAAAAAACAAAGGAAACAATTCTTCAAAAATTTAGATTTTAAATGACCAATGAGCCGAAAGTTTCATGATACAATATTTGATTGTTTTTTGCGCATTTTAATGCAATGAGAAAGAGCAAGAAGTAATAAACTAGAAACAGAATTTGATGTTTTTTTCACAATATATAATTAGCTAGAAGTAAACCATTAAAAGATTCTAAAATTTTCTTTACACAGGTAAAATCTTACTTTCATGAGAATCACCACGCTTTCTGAAAATATTATAAAACTCTTTAAATGTGTAGTATTATAGTATAAGATAGATTTCCTCCACAAAATGGTGCAAGAACGATATATTTAAATCTTTCTACACAAACGTAGTAGAATTACGATACAGAAATATTTTACCTGAAAATTTGAAAATCGAGAACGTTATGATTTTTAGTATGATAGATTTTCAAAACTCATTTACTACTTCTCACAGTTTCGGAGTGATCAAAGTTGAGCACTAGAAAAGTTAAGTACAAAATAATAAAATTAACTTATACATGAGAAATATAAAATGAAAATCGAACATGAATCTTCATGGGGTGAAACGAGATGTATCCACGACTCAGATATAGGCAATTCAAAAAAACTCGAAGAATTTAAGAGACACTTCAAGTATTCAATTTTCGAAAGTCATAACTTCCCTTGTTCTCTTCCTTCTCACTTCTGTTTCGCTCTCCTCTCTTTACCTCTCATCCCGCTCTTGTCTTTTTCATCTCACTCTTCTCTTACATTTGTCTCACACTCTCTTCTTTGTTCTCTGTATAGTCTCTTTCAGATCTTTATATTCTCTTCTGATGCTCATCTCTGTATTTTTTCTCGCCACTTTTTTTCTTTCTCAATCATATTCACTTGTCTGATCTCACCCTTCCATCAAGCTCTCTATACCTGTCTTTATCTACACTTAGGACTATTTGATTGAATGAATATACGAAACAAAGATGTCTCAAATCTGTCTCAATGAACAATAGTCTTCAACAATTCATCTTCAATATGCCAGTCAGCATTAGATAATTTCTAACTAACCTATCTAAAATAAATCCGTATCTCATTATCAGTTAGAGCTAAAATGCAATTGATGTAATTAAATAAAATTTAGCAAAATTTTAAAACAAATGAAACGTGCTGTGTTCATGCAGTATTCAAGATAGATGAAAATTTTTTCAGAAAAAGAGTTCAAAAATACTTTTAATTAATTGTGTCCAAATGATTGATCTTAAAATAAATATCACTAGCAATTATTTTTAACATTTGATCAAATAATTAACACTTTTTTCATTCAAAATAAAATCGTAATATATATACCTTATCGATTGTAATGAATATAGACAATTATATCAAATACAAGATAAAATACATTATTATTAATTGTATTAACAAAAAAAAATATTTTTGCTACTAGATAAATCTTTTATTAATAAAATAAAAAATTTTTTTTACAGTTAATAATAGTATTTAATTGGAGCTATCTACTTTTTTCGTGGACAAATATTAATTCCATCTTTAGCAAGAAAAGCTATTTTATCAATGCCAACAAGTGTTGTATTTGTAAGAGCACAATTCATTTCATCTATAATTCGACCTGTTTCATCAATTAATATCATTTGTGATTTTATTTCACTTGTATCATTAACAACTAACCATTGTTTATAATTATTAAATAATGGTACGACCATACCTATACAGTTTAAACTAAAATTTAAGTTAGAATACAAATAAATTCTTACAATAAAATTTATTTGGATGCCCTGGAAAACCAAATGATTCTCCGCGATATAAACGTTGCATATCAATAGATCGAAAAAGATCAACACGCCATCGGTTATCATTTTGTTTTATTGTTAAACCTACTACAAAAATTAAATAAAAATAAATTGATTTTTTTTCTCAATATAAACAATTATAAAAAAAAACTCATCTTACTAATTTGGTCTTCTTCATTAATTCGAATAGAACCAATAAGTTGATCACCTTGTTCACACATAATATGTCTACTAAGCCATTCTTCTTTTTTATCAAATGGTGCATTAACATTTCTTTTACATAATGACATATTAGGACAATATACAACATATAAATCATTTGAATTACAAGCAATTGTCCATAAATTTTGATTAAATTCATTATTTATATATGGTTCAGATAAAATTCTAGTTAAAGGATTAAATTCATAGAAATTTGAAGAAGCAATTATAAACTTTTGTGTCTGTTTAGACCAACATATGTCAGTAACTACAAAATTTATTGCCGTTATTGATATACATTTATTACCTTTATATAAAATTAATGAAAAAAATGGAATATGATAAAAATATACCAAATAATCGTTATCATCAGTTGAACCGCACATTGGTCCCGGAGGATTTGGAGTATCACATTTATATAAGACATTTATTGATGATTGACCACAGAATATTGGGAAATCAGTTATATTATCCAATGTATTCGTTACTAATTTATAGAAGAAAAATAAATCATATTGTGCTATCTTCTAACGATAATGGTTTAAGTAAATTCTCTTTTAAATATAGGATCTACTCATAATTTATTCAAAATTTCACTTTGTTTTTTCAGTCAAAAAAAAAGATGTTTAGATAATAGTACATAACGAATTAAGCAATCTAATTGTGTAAATAATTCTTGAAGATTTTTAGATTAAATTTTTTCAGTCTATTATGATTGGTTGTCACTTATTTAACCAAACTATATAAAAGTTGGTTTTTTTTTGCGAAAGATATTTTCTCTAGTCGAAATACTTATCTGATCTCAATAAATTAATTGTTAATACCGACAATTTAAGTTTGTTAATGGTGAATTGTAGCAAAATTACTAATGGAATTTAGTTCCTGTGTTATAATAATCAATATCCGAAATCAATAAGGAAGATTTTTAAATTCTGTAACTAAACATGTAACATGATCAACGACATTATTCACATGATGATTACACACAATAGAAAGATTTTGCATTTGTTATTTCCTAACTCTTTTCAAATAAAAACAAAATCATTTTATTTACCTGGATGAGAAGAGACAGATAGTGAAGTTAGATCAGTACTATTGTGATTACTGATAAAAGAATAACTTCCCATCCAAGCATCATAGGATGCAGAATTCACTCTATTTCTTGTAGAACCTATATAGTTCGACTGGCCAGGGAGAATTTCGACATCAACGGATTTTGTTTGGCCAATGCTAACAATTCCAGCATGTACAGCTGCCATAGCAATATTTGAATCATCTGTATAAATTACTGTACCCCACACAGATCCACTAACAGAACCTGTCACAACAAAAGAAAAACTTTGATCGACATTTGAACGATAAGTTTCAAGATTCGTTGGAGCTGTAATTGGAGGATTTTCATTCTTATTTGTATCATTGATAAAAAAGTAACTTTTTTCCGAAGAAGCAGAAGATAATGATGTTATACCATTTTGAGTATTGCCTTGATAAGTTGATTGTCCATGAAAAATTTTAATTCGAACGGTTTTTGTTTCACCTATTTTGACCATTCCAGCATGTACAGCAGCCGTAGCTAAATTTGAATCTATCCTATAAATATTTGAACCCCATACAGGTCCTTCATTGTTACCAGTTATTTCATAAACTAATTTTTTACCAATTTGTGCATGAGGATCTACAAATATAGATAATAAAAAACAGTTTAACTATGACAAAGTAATCCTTTTTTTTACAAGAAATAATTTCTACGTGAATATTTTAAATAGATTTATTGATATATAATGTTGAATATATAACCGGATTAAAGGTCAAAATAAAGAAGAAGCTTTCTCTACTATAATTGGCTAATAGAACAAATTCATCATCAATCGGATTTCAGAAAAATTTTCAATAGTTTTATAAGGATAAAATACGATCATGTTTGAGCTGATCTTTCGAATGACTCGAATAACAACATATTGCATTTTATATTGCTGAAGAAATAGTTTACTCATTGAAGATTTTCTTTATTTGAAGATGGATGAAACATGATATTATCTGAACCAAACAGAGACTATCAGAGTTTTTTCTTGAAGGACTTAAAGAAAATCGTAGCGATTTAGCATTCTAATAACGGAAAAATTTTGATAAAACTTTATAAAAATTAATCAACTTCAAAGAATATCTTTTCCTTGATGAATAAATTATTTTAAGATATTTCAGAATTTTATAGAATTTGAACCATGTATTCTGCTATTTATTAGGATATTTTAGCGAAAGAGTATACAAAATTATCTTACCAGGTAATGTCGGCGATGGCTTTGTCGAAAATGGAGAGTTAATTTGTTTAAGATGAATAATTGTCAGTCCTTCTGCTGGACTTATCCGACCGGTAACTTGAAAATAAAATCCTGGCATAAGAATAATTTCTTCTTCTGATACATAACGAGAATGTTGTTTAACTGATTTTCCATTTTGACATTCAATTGAAAAGAGTGTTCGATTACCTGTTGTACCTAAAAATTGTTTAGATTGAAGAAGATCGAGACGAGTTGTACATGAACTAATTCCCCACCAAGCACCAATCTTTCCATTTGGATATTGACCAGTGATATCAACATCGCGTATACCACGCCATACTGTTTCATTACGAGATGGAAGTTTTTCTAGACCAGTTAAGAATAGTTTAAGATATTTAAACCAAATTTTAAGATTATGACGATTTTCATCTCGTAATGTTTTATTAAGAATTTGATAAAGACTGGGAGCACGAGAAAAAGTCATTGTATACAAACGAATTGAAGCCGATTCATCTTGAGTAAGACCTTCTTTTGGTTCTGTACTATTTTGTTTTGCTATCCATCCATTTTCTTGAATTCCTTCAAATAAATGTTTTATTGGTTCGAGAGATTCTTCCAATGATTCAACAGATTCATTTTCATAACCGTAGATTGGTGTAGGAATTTGTGTCACAGTTTCTTCATTCAGATCAGTGATTCGATTTATATAAGATGACATTGTTTCGTATTACTAATAATGATAATTCTTAAATATAAAAATATTTCATTTTTAACATATTTTTATTAATCATTTCAATTATTGTAAATTAGAATTTGAAAATATTCTTAAAAATTTATCATTTAAATGATTTCAAAAAAAAAATTTTATCAAGCTGTTAAAATGAGCCAAAGTTTATGATAAAACTTAATGTACTACAATAAACAATCGGTATTGATAAAATACATACCATTGTGTTTCTATTAAATAAATAATATATCCCTGCTGAATAGTTAATTCATATGGCAGTCTGTTTTCTTTTATAGTGATAAGATCAGGTATGTTTTATATTTATCTTTGAAAAAACCTATTATTTAAGTGCAAACAACGAGATAAAAATTCACGCGTTGGTAAAAACCATTAAAGCTCTAAATAAATTTTATATGTATTAAATAAATAGCTAACAAGGGAATCTTCCCAGGTACTAGCTTGCAGAAAAAAATTCAGAACTTTTCGACGAAATCTCTTCGAGATATGAAGATTTCAAAAAATACATGCCGTATATACTATCTATAGAAAAAAGGCTTTACTCTGTCATCTTCATATCTCGACGAGACTTTATCGAAAAGGTCGGAGTTTTTTTTCTCTAAGCTAGTTTAACTGAAGTTTTTATGTGGATACATTTTTATATGAGAAATTCGAAAATAAGGCTGTGCTGGAAAAGTAAGATCCTATAGGAGAAATTCACAAAAATCTGGATATCTTGTCAGAAATATGCCATAGGCCCGAACTCTTTTAACCATAAAAATAATTCAGCGAGGTCAGTAACATGACCTAAACGCCAACTCAAAATTGCTCTAGCACCTGGGAAGGTTCCCTTGTAAGAGATATTGGCATTTTCCGAATACATTATATATTACACAACGCTTAACAAACAACAGTTACATATATATATATATAAAACACATTACAGAAGTCTATTGATATATCACAGCTTCAGACATCTAAAAAGTCTTCTTAGCATAGATCGTAATCGTTTTCCATGTGAAACTCATACGTCTATTTCAACTTCCGTATACTGATACGATATGTGTCACATGTGAAGATCCTCTAATAAATGGTAGTTTCTTTCTAATACGTACTTATTTATTTATCAGAAAACTCCTCTAATATATTTATTGTTGCATCTGGTATTTTCTTATTTGTCTTGTCAATATTTCAATTTCTTTATTACTTTTATGTACATATTCAGTTAAGCATTAAGTATATTTCAACGTATTCCATCCTTGGTCTCAGTATACTTTGACATATTCAAGTTAAATTTTGTCTAAAATTAGAATTGATCCAGTTCATGTTGCATTATGTGGATCCTAAGTCCACTCAAACATACGATTACAATTCATAATATTTATTAATAGCAAGTTATCGAAAAGTTTTTAGACAAGATGTTAGAAACTGAAACAAACATACAAAAACTATGGGATTAAATTTTTCTTTATTGATGACTTATTGAGCCTATTCTTTATCTTTATTATTAATTTAAGGTCCTTCCCTTATCAAAAACATCAATGTAAGCAGCAGGTATTGGCTATATTTTGAAAATTTTAATAACTTTTGAATAACTCAATATTTCGGGCTGAAATTTTCATTATAAGTTTCGCCAGGCTCAAGCGTAGATTTCTTGAAAATTTCAGCAAGATTGGTTGCTCTGAAGAAAAATGGGTTTTTGACACGGAAAGGGATATAAGATTTTCTGATTGAAGATTTGTTCTGAAAATGATTGATTTACTTAAACATGTTTTTTCTATTACAATCAATTAATACCACATAAAATTCATTTAACTATCAGGTCAATTTCAATCCCTTCTATAGATGAAAATAAAATTAATGTGTTTTTTCTTTTTTTAACCTTTCGTGCCGGGCGTGGTATATATATCACCGCAGTTAAAAATGAGTGAAAATAGCCTATAGAGTGATTTTTCGTCGTTCATTTGCACTTTATTTCTTACTCTCGGTTATTGTCTTGACGTCATATATATATGTATCTTATATCTTATTAATGACATCACTTGCACTTCATCACTTTCTTTCTATCGCTATCATGACGTCATGTATGTACGCTCCGGTGCAATATATGTTCTTTCTTCTATTCTTTAGTGATTTCCTCTTCTATCACCTTCTGATAGATTCTTTCTCTTTGCGCACTCCTCTCTCTTTCTTTCTATACATATATACGCGTGGATTTCAATATGACACAACATAAGTATATACCAAATAAGAATTCTTTCAATCACTGATAGCTGGCTTAGTAATCCAGAACTTTACAATGGCAAGAAAAAATAATTCATCTGAACAAGAAATTTCAGAAATTCTAACTGATTCAAATTCAGACTCATATACTGAAATCAGCAGCTATTCTGATGATTCAATATCAAATTCTGATGAAAACGAATTACCATCAAGAGAGAATAAACTGGAATTTCTAAATTGGAAACGTAGAAAATTTGTTCCTAAATCATTAAATTTCAATAATGATACGGCAGGAATAGCGAGTGATTCAGAGTTAGGAAACAATCCTACTGATTATTTTGAGCTTTTTTTCAATCAGAAAATCATGGAATACATTGATGAAGAAACCAATAGATACCAACAACGGAATCCATCAGCATCAACATCAACAAGTCATCAAGCACAATGGTACGCAACCAGCTTCAAAGAAATGTACGTTTTTATTGCAACAACGATGATGATGGGTATAGTGCAAAAAAATAAACTTGGAGATTATTGGTCGGTGGATCCTGTCATTATAACTCCAATATTTAGAAAACTATTTTCGAGAGATAGATATTATTCAATAATGCGAATGCTTCACTTTGTCAATAATGACGAAAATAATTCAGGTAAAATTTATAAAATATTACCAATTATTCATCATATGCGAGACAAGTTTCAGCAAATTTTCAAGCCTTTTGAAAAATTATGTATTGATGAATTTTTATTACTTTGGAAAGGACGTTTATCGTTCGAGCAATATGTTCCATCGAAAAGGCGTCGGTTTGGGATCAAGTTATTTATGCTCTGCGACTGTGAAACAAAATATATATGAGATTTTGTTGTATACACAAGTGCTAATACAGAAATTGACATGATACATAGTTTGGGGGTACCTGGATCAATTGTGATGGCACTTATGAAATCTTATCTTCAAAAGGGTCACATATTGTACGTCGATAACTGGTACACAAGCCCAACGCTTTTTTTAGATCTTTATAAATAAGGCACAGGAACAGTAGGGACAGTAAAGAGAAAGAGGAATGGCATGCCTTAATTTGAAGAAAAGTTGGATAGAAGAGAACAGGTTTACAGAAATTGCGAGTCAATGCTAGCTGTGAAATGGATGGATAAACGAGAAGTTTATATGCTATCAACTATTCATGATGCACAAATGCTAGCAACTGACAAAATTGATCACAAAACAGAAAGAGGGATTATGAAACCTGCCTGTGTTCAAAGTTATAATGAAAATAAAGGTGCAATTGATTTAGTTCATACGCAGTTAAATTTCACGGAATGTATTAGAAAAACATCCAAATGGTATAAGAAGTTCTTTTTTCATATCGTTGATATGGTTTCAGTCAATGCTTTCTATTTATATAAAACGCAAAACTCAAAGAATATAGAATTCAAAGAGTTTCGTCTTCAATTGATAAAAACTACTATATCAAAGTACGGCAATCAAAAAAGAATATCTATTGGAAGACCATCAATTGATTCACCACTACGTTTGTTTGCTAGACATTTTCCCTCACTTGTACCCTCAACTGCCTCAAAAGAAACTGCTCAAAGGAAATGTTATGTATGCTCCCGTACAACAAGGCGTGAACAATCAACCAAATATACACTATATCAGCGTGATGAATGTGATGTGGGGTTGTGCATAATTGATTGTTCTCGAGCTTATCATACCCTAAAACACTTTTGAAAACGTTTCCTCATTAAATAAACATATATTTTCACTTATATAAAGACTCAGTTTTTTCCGAAAAAATCCCAGCACGAAAGGGTTAATTAATCAATTGATCCTATTGAACTTTTACTTTCCGATCCAATGCTGGATAAAGATCAACGTGCAAGTTTAATATCAGCTTGCTCAAAGACTCTGATACAATACAAATTTGATTTAATGACTATAAATCTTGATACAATACAAAACATAAGATATGGATATGAAAAATTACTGTTTGATTTACAAAATAAACTATCTCAATCTAATTACACTGATTCAATTAAACAATCTATTGAAAATCGTCGACAAACAATGGTAGAACGACATGAAATTTATCTTAAACATAAATTGAATACTTTTTTCGACGGAGCTCCGACGGCGTCAAACGAATGAAGAAGCAACATCGTAGCCGTCGGAGCAATATCTTTATTTATAAAATAATATGTGCTTCATCACCATTTATTCAAGTTGATTTAAATTTAACACCACAACAAATCTCAATGTTTATTAATGGTCTTAAATATATTATACCATGTTAAACCCAATTATGTTCTCGTAAATCTATAGATGATATTATTAATGAACAATATGAAAATATTTCGAAAACTATAAAAAATTGTTTGCAAGATAATAATATTTTCACCGGTGATCCTAAATCAAATCATGCATTTTTACAATTAAAAAATACTATATACGATTTATATTCGAAACAATTACCAACAAACCTATTAAAACGTGCTCAATTAGAACACAAAATTGTTCAAAGTATTCAACTTCTTCTACGTCAACGATCAGATATAGTTATACGTTGAACAGATAAAAGTAGTGTTTTATATTGGTAAAGCAGACGATTTCGAACGACAAGCACAAGAATATATGTTAAAAACTCAAGCTTATGAAGAAATTACAGATTGTCGATGTCCTTTAACTGATAATTTACATGCTGTACAAACTTTACTTGATTATCTTATGACTAAAAATGTTTTTTAGTAAAAAACAACGTAATAAATTGTTACCAAATTTAAACGAGCTAGAATTAGGTCATTATCATGGTCTTCCTAAACCACATAAAGTAAGTCTATCTATGTTCTCTATTAGTATGTTATCTTTTCTATTTTAGCCTGGAACACCTTTACGACCTATTATTGTATCAATAAATGCACCAGTAACATTAGTATCAAAATTCTTAAATGATCTGTTGGCACCTATCTTTCTCAATTTACATTGACAACAAAATTTATTACAGCTGATGTTACTGATCCTTATACAATGATACCACGACAAAATGCATTAGAAGCATTAGCTCGATTCCGTCTTAAATATTCAAAACAAGGTAAAATTGGTACATATACAATTGATCATATTATGAAAATGGCTCGTCTCGTTTTGGATACAAATACTTTTGTCTATAATAAAAAATATTACAGACAAATTCGTGGTGGTGCTATGGGTTTAGCATTTACTTAAGTCTTAGCTAATATTTATATGTATGTATGGGAACAAAATTTAATAAAACATCAAGAGAAACATCATGAAATTTATGGAAGGTATGTTATAAATTAATTAAACAAACTATTCTATTGTTCTCATTATGTCTTCTTCCTTTTCTTTTCAAAAATAGATACATTGATGACATATTTATGACAACAAATGAAACAACAGATCAAATTAAAGAACAACTTGAAAAGGTACAAAATCAGGATATTAATATCAAAATTAATTATAAAATTGATATATCAGTTCATTTTCTGGATGTTTGTATTACCAATGAAAATAGTCAATTAAAAACAAGAATTTATCATAAATCAGTTGCTGAACCATATATTTTACCATACAGATCAACTCATCCACGTCATATACATCGTAATATACCATATGGAGCTTTATTACGTGCCGTTCGTATTTGTTCTAATATCATTGATTTTAATAATGAACGTTGTCATATTGATGTATCCTTATTATTAAACGGTTATCCACCAAATTTTATCACAAAACAATTTTCTCGATTATTTCAATCAAAAAATGGTTTCTCTAGAATACAACTAATGAATGAACATACCTATTATCATATACACCAAAGATTACTACATCGACATACACGACGTAAAAAACAACTTTAGAAAATGACTGAAGATCCATTTGAAAAACCCCGCGTATTACAGCAGAAAATATGGAATAAAAAATTAATGTTTCCAAAATATTTATTCGATAATGGCCTATCAGCAAATATACAAAAACAATTTATAATATGGTGGATAGAATATTATGCATTTCCAGGTTCAAACGTTACAAATGTTAAAGTTCGATTGACAGGTACAACACAGCGTACTCTTGAAGATTTCTTCATCCATACGAAACCTCCCAAAGAAATGTTAACCAGAATGGAACCGCAATCAATAACAATCATCTAAACACTATTAACTAAAAACTTCTAAATTATATATCGTGTGTATTCGTTTGTTTTGTACATTGTAATAAAACTATTAAAAACTTATATTTATTAAAGATAACTTTGCCTAAAATATTAATTATGAAATAAATACTTACATACTAATTACTATATTTTTGAATATTCTCTCAAATAAAAGAAACATTCTATTCTTGCTAATGCATTTTAGATATATACTATCTTATTCACTTTCGTTTAACGAAAAACGATATTTTCAAAACAAACCAAATAAAAACTAATCTTATGTGAGTATTGCAGAAACAAACGACTTTCCTCTTTTCTTTGTTTAACCTGTTTTAGAACAAATAATCATCAAAGTCAAATGAGCAGCGGTACATCAGAACCATTCTACTACAACCGTATAAACGAACCGAAAATTAATCAAACGCTTTCAATCGGCCTTATCACTATTAATCAATCAATCATACCATTATACCCAGGAAATATCCTTCCAAAAGACAGACAAATGTTTCCTAATATACCACAATCTGAATAATTAACTACATGACAATTAGGTACACGAAAACGATAAAGATATAGACAAACAAGACGGCTACATCTAGAACAGCCATGGCGAGAACAACAACCACAAGCCGAAGTTGAACAATCAAAGCAAATAGCTGAAAAACCAAACTATTAAAAAACGAACCAGGAAAAAAAATCAGGAGCACTACAATTGCGATGAAAAATGGGAAAACACAGCTATCATATTCCAATAATCCAAAAAACAAATCTTTCTTATTCATATTCTATATCAGTGAACATAACATATACCTGAAAAAGCAAAAAAACAAAGTCAAACCTATCGATCACACAGTTCAATTTCCAAAAAGCCCACTAATGAAAACATAATATTACTTAATCTCTTTTTTTAATGCTATCCATAACACAACATATTCTTTCAATTGCAACCCGCTTCCCAAAAAAAATTCTATTGAATTTTCGAAATTTAATTTCTAATGTATAATTATATTCCAAATTTATCTGATGAGACCCTTGAGCAAGGTCAAAATCGTGATCATGGTATGCTTTACCACTCACCCTCACCCTAATCTAGCACCACTTGAGGCTTCACGATGTGTTCATTTCACTATTGATATTTCCAGTATAAAACACAGATACACAAAGCTTAATTAATTTCTACAACACAAATAATTAACTTTATATTGCAGGGACGAAAATAGGCGTCATGTAATGCTTTCAATTTCTTATCTTCTATAATACTCTATAGTCAGTTAGTTGTATAAAATAGTGTTGACATAAATTCACTGCTATTTCGATCGTATTATGTAAAAAACGAAGAATAAGATGGAAAATATATTCATATAAACGAAAGACTCATTGACAAGACAGTGAATGCTTTTATAATGAAATTCAATGTGGCCCGACATGAACACTGAAGAGATGATAATTACAATTGTACAATCTCTAGCCATGATTTTCAAAATGAACTAATCCAAAAACTAAAATAAACTGATTCTTTATTTGAAGTCTAGAATACAGAAACAACACAATAGGTAGATAAATAAACAAAAACTATCTTTGATCAACTACTAGATATTGAGTTACCAGTCGATGTAGAGAAAAGAACCGTTTTGCTCAATCAATTAACCACGGGTAGCATACCTAATCTAGCTCTTGCCTCAAGAGGATAGACAGTGTTAATGATTTGTCGTTTTTGTCTCATACAGTACATACTTAAATGTTTTAGTTGTTTGATGAATGTCTGCCGAAAAAGTTTTGATGTTAAACAATGAATGTAGAAATTGATACAATAATTGATATTGAAAATAAGAGTCAATATTGTAATTATATAAACAGTATCCGAAGAAACTTCTGATCGTTGATAAATAACACGATGAATCGAATAAGGCAATGTGCAGATAACGAAACACGCAACGCTTGATAGCATTAAAATGAGCATTTGTCGTTGAAGTCTTTCTCTTCTCATCAAACCTGCAGCTACAGTTCGTTGCGCACGCACTTTACAATGAATACTAATTACACAAACAATCATCAAACAACTTGGAATAAAACAAGAGATTAGTAGTTGCAAGAAAAACCAAATTTTAATGTAAAAATATGAGTAAGAAGTCACTGATGAGCGAGCTAGTCCACAGATATTGCTTGCTAGATCTGTATAACCAAATTGTGGTTGAAGAACATGACATGTAAACAGAGTTGAACATATGCATACGATAGCTATTGAGTAAGCAGCCACTTTTCGTGTGCATATTCGTGCCTGTCGATATGGAAAGCGTGCACGAATTAATCGGTCAATTGTAATCAAGACAAGAAACCAAGCCGATGTGATAGTTGAGAAGTTCTGAATAAATATACGCAAACGACATATTTTCGCACTTCGCAATGTTGATATACGGACGTATAACGTAACAAAATCACGGATGGATATCAACTGATTCAATGAATCGGAGATGGCCAAGAAAATGAAAAGCAATCCTGTTGAAGTTTCACGAAGATTTTTTGATGAAAACGTAATGAGGCTAAAAATGTGTCCGATAAAACCTATGGGATATGATAATACATAGCCATAAAACCCAATAGTAACGGTTATTGTACTCGACATTTTTCGTAGATAATAAGAACACAAATTAAACTTGTTAATAATAATCACCAAATGAATATCGATGTTTAAAAAGAGTATGAAGAATTGTAAACTTTCTAAAAGATGTGTGGAAATTTGTTAGAGAGAATAGTCAATATATCTGTCCAAATAAATTTGAACTTATCGGGAACGTTTAGATACATTTAATTCAAATTAGTTGTCCTGGATCTATATGGTACGAATGTTATGAGTCTAGATCCGACCCATTTCCTACACAGTATCAAATATTCTACTGTTTTTACGAAAATTCTAAGCTGTACTCTAAGTAGGTTTGTATAAAAAAATTTCCTAGAACTCGCTCGAGAATCAATAGTTGTTTATATTTTTACTGGGAATTTCCTCAGATATCTACTGAAACTAATGTGCCTTTCTTAGTACTTCCTTACTATAATATCTACTTAAGGACAATGTAAACTCGATGTCAGCAAGCGACAAATCATGATGATAGTACTCAAAATAAAGGGAAAATATAAATTTTTCTTTAATAAGAGTCTGACGTCAATGATATACTTTTTTATTTTAATATGAACGTAGGCTCTTGAATATTACCAGCCTTCGAATTTTTTTATGTGTTTAGGCAAAGATAAAGCTTGTAATTGAAGTTTATTTATACTGTGTTTGTCTTTTATCTTCGAGCACTAAATAAGCCCAAGGATTATCATTCTGCTAGCAATTTACCATATATGTCGAACATGAAAGTCGAATTCAGTTATTGAATATTTGAAGCTTGGAATTCAAGTACTGAACTATTCAATCCAAGTATTCAACAATTGAAGCCTATTTGCTCAATGAAAACACATACAGAACATCTCTCTCGCTATGGATGCCGTGGAAACATGAAAAGTTCAATATTTAATACTTGGATTTCAAGTTTGAAGTATTTAATAAATGAGTTCGACTTTCATGTTTGATATATATGACAAAATGGACATAAAATTAGAGTCTCTATATCGTGTGGTTTTGCTTCACTCTGTATGCATCGGACTACTCGTGTGGTGGTGTTCTATGCCTTCTTTTCTCAAATATAGACGCTTAAACTCAGATCATTTTTTTTCTTTATAAATTTTCTCACATCATTCATATTATTTATTTCACTAACCGTTGTGCAGTCTCTTTCTGATCCTCTGTTTGAATTTCTTTTCATTCAAGAAATAGATTATTACTTTCATTAACTTTTTTCTTTTATAAGCTATTATCAGAATAGTAATCCTTGGGCTTATTCAGTGCTCGAAGATAAAAGATGAGCATAGTATAAATAAACTTCAATTATATGCATTATTTCTGCCCAAGAACATAAAAGAAAAACCGACGGCTGACAATATTCAACGGCCTAGTTTCATATTAAAATAAAAAAGCTTCGCAGCACAACCGCTGCGGGGCTAAAAATATGGAACTTACATATTCATACAAGGTATAAGTTATTTTACTGTAGTTTTATTTTTAATGTTATCATTACTTTTATAGATATATAGGTGCATCAAAGCTTTAGGTATAGGGATCTTACTTTATCTTTACTTTATGAAATAAAGATTAAAAAATGTTTATATTTATAAAACAAGCAACGTTCATCGCTTCGACTCACTTAGCCCTCGACTGTAGAAAGCAAAAACATTTTTTGTAGGTGCTGGTTATGACAGAACCAATCTATCCATTCTATCTCTGAAAAGCTGTGCAGCTTGCTTTCAATGTGTCAGTAACAGAAAAAATTTTGTTTTTTTGTAAAATAATTGAAATTAAACCTCATTCATTGATTAGCAGTCGTAAATAAACCCAAATTATCTATATTCAAGTGAACTTAAATTATTAAACTTTTTTGACGCAATAAATAATACGATATTATGATATGTTAATATATGCTCGAACAAGAACGGTTATAAGAATGTATAGGTTAAAAGTTTTATTCTAACGACAACACAGAAGTATAATTTATTTATTAACGATAATGGACGCTCAGAGAGTAAAAAAAAATTAATAAACACTATTCTATCATCTACGGAAATAAATGGCAAAAAAGCAAAATACTAAAAAATATTGCATAATATTATAGCAAACGCAACTTTGAAAAAAGTAGAATATAAAGCGAGATATGTAAACAAAAAAATCCACATATAGTACAAAAATTAACACAAGAGAAACAAAAACTCTAACATGCTTGACATGGGTAAAAGCAGAGATACTAACAACTATAAATAAAATTTTGTTTAACATAATGAAACAATTAAACCCATAGAGAAAAACGCTTTTGTGTTTCTGAATATAGTTTATCTAGCCTTTCTATTTCAGCAAGTTTAGATTTACTTGGTTTGATGAATAAAACCTGGTAATCAAAGTGTCGCAAAATGACCAGATCGGCCAAGCGTTTAACACGTGATACAGGTACATAAATTCCAGCGATGTCATCACGTTCATTTGGCAATTTCAAATCGATTATAACTTTGTTCAAAGTTTGACCTTGGCTTTTATGCGTCGTAATACAATAAGCAGGTACAAGTGGTAATGCACGCTGCTTAATCGATAATATTGCCTTTTGATTGGATGTCGGTCTTTTATCTTATGGAAGAATATCAGCAATATCAGTACGAAATATTTGTTCTATTAACGGTATCGGCACAAGATTTAGTTGGAGTTGTCTAAGATTGCATTCAATATTCGATTTAGTAATTTCAACTAATGCATATAAAGGTCTATAAATGTATCGTGTGTTGTTTAAAAATGTTTCATAAAAAACTTGTGTTGACACAGAATCTTCTTCGTAAATAAGTTGTCGAAAGATTCCATTCGTTTCTTTAATAAGATCTACTCTGAAAAAAAAGGAGTAGCACAGAACCGTTTTAGGGGTTCTGCGATCAGATAAAACACAGAACTCTCACAAATGGTTCTGCATGCAAACAAGTTCTGTAGTCAATCTCGAAAACCCTTTCATACACCTCATTAAAAACGGTTCTGTCTGTGGAAAACCATATCAAACCTGCATGATTTCTCGATAGGCTGCCGCAAATTCATCACAAACGGTTATGTAGTCCACAACCACACCTTTCACAAAGTGTTATGCAATCCAACCTAGATAGACGTACGTATTCAGATCCCACTGCCACTGATGACTCATTTCCTAAAGAGTTTAAACACTATTCTCAATTCTTAGCACTCTTATGACGCATAATCATAATACACCAAGTGTTAGAGGTGAGCGAGATGGTCGTGTGTGTATATTTATTAACTAACTTATAAACTGTAATACATGTGTATATATAAAGAAGAAGAACAAAGAAGAAACGAAAGAAATAGAAAGAGATATAACTGATTATAAGACTGTATATAAGCGACATCACACGTTAACATTCTTCCATATGTGAGAAGAAATGTCCTTAGACATTTTGAAATATGAAGAGATAGGGATAAACAACGATATATGAAAGAATGAGGAGAAGAAAAGAAAAGAAAAAATGTATATATATATATAAATGACTAGTTGAGGAAGAAAAAAAGTTTTTTTTTTCACAATCTTAAATCACAACAACGAAAGACAACGTATGCATACTTGAGAAAAAAGAAAAGATTTCACGATGATCAATATGGAAGAAGAACTAGATTATATATATAATTTAGTTGTTCTTATCTGTCTCGAGTTTGTTTTTTCTTCAAATTTGAGGTAGTTGTTGATCAGTGTTGGAACGACGATTTAAACGTGGTAGTTGACCATTTCATTTAAGTGCTTTATAATGTTCAGTTGTAAAAAAACCATCAGTTTGTTGTTCATACATGTTAATTTGATCTGGATTACGAATAGGGACGCATGGTTGTCGTTTATTTCGATTTGTTGTTCTTGTATTAACTATATAAAATGGAATTTGGTGTTGTCGAAAAATTATTTTCGTTTGTTTTATTTTAAAACGATGATCGATATCAATGAAAATTAATTCATTTCGATAATATCTTCGACGTTGTTTAATCGTACATGTTCTGTTGTGTATTTGTCGACATTCATCGGCAGATAATTCTTCACGAGATTTTTGAACTTCATTATTATTATCATAATTTGATGTTGATTATTGATTTATCCAATCGGGTAAATTTGTATTAATCGTATTGGTTCTTATCGATTCCCAATCATGTGGGTCTCTGTGTAAATTAACAATAAATGGAACTGATATTGTTTGATGACTCACAGGTAATTCCTCGTGAGTTGATAAAGTAATTGTTTCTTCCAGATTAACGATAAATGGAGTAAATAGTTTATTTGAAGAATTATTTTGATTTGATAATTTTTGTTGTTTTTTTAGGTAATGATAAATTGATTTTTGCAAATGATAAATTATCGTCCTTATCATCTGAACTAATCGGTGATAATTTAATTAATATAGATTTTTTATGTTTAACTGGATTAATTGTAAATTTGAATTTTTCATTTTTCATTTTTCATATGAATTAAAATTGGTTGCATAGATAAACAAGCATTAAGTGCATATGTTGCATATTGTTGTCGATATTGTTTTTCTTCAAAATCTAAACTAAATAAATTAGGATCTACTGCAATATTAAATTTTTCTCGAGTTAATATTTTCGGGAGATACTCATTTAGTAAATATGCAGTCGAATCTTGGAGAGACCAGGGTTCTGATGGTTTTTTATCGATACAATTCTCACATTTACAATTATTTGTTGAATCATTAGCAGCTGTTGAAGTACGACGTTGATGTTGATATGTTTTGTTCCAGAATAATTTAAACTGATGTTGTAAATTAATTAGTGTAATAGATTCAAGTTGTTCATGTGAAAATAAATTGAACTCGACGAAAGGAATTTATCATCGGTTTGCCAAATATAACATGTTTTATTTGATGTAAAAATATTGTCGAAGAATTTTTTAATTAATGCAAAATAAATAGTATCATCACGAGGTAAGTGATACATTTCGACTCTTATAACCAATGATAAATTATATGGTAATAATATCTGGACTTGCATCAACACCGGTTCGTTTTTTTCTTGTAAATGTTCATTGATTCAGTATCGATAATAAATTCGGATGATGAGGTTGCAGCTTGTATTAATTGATTTAATGTTTGTTCAGATGTTAATTTGTTAGTAAAATATCGGAAGTGTGGTAATGGTTCAGGCTTTCCATATTTTAAGTTGTATTCATATTCTTTGATTTGTTTGTTCAATTTTTGTTTATAATTTTGTCGATATTTTCCATGAAGATCAGATGGTATGTTCGTCACTTTTGTAATACTTCATAGTATTTCGTTTCTGAAAACATTGCTAGAATAGAGAAAAGGAAAAGGTGTATTGTATGGAATAATCAATTCTTAACAAGGAGATCTATTTTATTAAATTAAATCGATTCTGATAGGTTATTTAGATTCACTAATGATTGTCCGATATGTAAGATGTAGTTGTTCGTGGGTGGAGGTTACATAATTTATCCTGTGTCCATATATCATTCAATTATATTTACGAAATTTTGTTCCTTGTGGTTTTCACTAGCTAGCTGAAGACCGATTAAGGATAAGTGAATATAAATTGTATTCAATTTTATATTTCGTATAAATGGAATAATTATTCATTAGAATCATAGTCCAATAATTTCATAATAGCCCTTTCCAGTCAGTGAGTGGGGGAAATTCACATTCTCCGGCTTGGCTCTGCTAAATTAGATTTCATTGAGTAATTCTAATAATAAATAAATATTGCCACTGTGTTTGATATATTATCATAGGACGGATCTCATCACTTTGAGGTCCTGGGTTTTAATTGATACGTTGTATAATTGGAAGTAACACGTCTGTAGTAACTTGACGATATAATGTTGGTTTCTTGATGTGTTGAATAACAAATGTTTTTGATGCAAGTTGTTTGATAATTCTAAAGGGACCTTCGTAACGCATATCGATTTTGTGTCGAACGTTGAGTGTTCATTAAGTTCAAATCTCCGATATTGTAGGATGGATCATTACGATTTATATCATATCGTTCTTTATAACGCGCTTAATTTCTAATGATATTTTTTTTGGCTTATTCATTTAATTTTAATACAAATTCCATTAGTTTTCTTGAATGTTCAGGAACATACGATAATGTAACATTGTTAACTTGACATTCCAATGGTAATACTGGCGTTCGACCATACATCATTTCAAATGGTACTTGTTTGGTAGACGAGTGGATTGTTGTGTTGTAATTGAGTGTTACACATGATAATTGATCATACTAATCTGTTTTTTTGTAGATTTGCCAATGCTGCAATTTTTGCGTCCATAGCTGAATTGTATCGTTCAATTTGACCATTCGATCGAGGATGGTATGGTGTTATATATAAGTGTGTTGATCCAACTTGCTTGATTAATTCATTGATAAGTGTTGATGTAAAATGGGTGCCGTTGTCTGTTAAAATACATCGAGGTGTACCAAATTTTGAAATAACATCTTCTTTGAGAAATTTAACAGCTGTTTGTGTAGTATTATCACGTACTGCTTTTGTTATCATGAATTTTGATAAAATATCCGTAAGACATAATATATTTATTACCCCGACGGGATGTCGCATTAATAGGGCCATGAAAATCCATAGATACTAATAGCCACACGCCTTCCGAAGGTCTAATTGGTCGTCATCTACCAGGAGCTTTCTTCCGACGAACATTACATTGAGCACATAAAAGACATGATTTAACATAATAATCGATGTCCTTGTACATTAAGGGCCAAAAATAACGTTGTTTAATTTTGTGTATGGTTTTGTCTCTTCCAAAATGAGCACCGTTTGCTGCTGTATCATGATAAATTTTTAAAATAGTTTTTCTAAGTTCGCCTTGAAGTACATATGGAACAGGAGGATTTCATCGACGTATTAACAGATCATCTGCCATAAAATATTGTTTGTATTTTTTAATATTCTTTGTAATGTTCTTTACATAATTGTCCTCTTGTTGAGCTTGTATTAATTGTTCAGCTGTAAATGGAATAATTCGATTCTCTTCGGTTAGAGTTTCTTGTTTATAATCCGATTGATATGTTATAGAATCCGTTAGAGATTTTGTTGTTGCGTTTCGTACTTTTGAAGAACGAGTTTCAACAGCAGCGACTGTAGAAGAAAATCGATTATAATTTTCAAAATCAGTTTCTGTTGATTGATTATTAATGGAAGAAGTTTCATCTAGATCTTCTTCAGCATCTTCTACTGGGGACCTTGATAAATAATCAGGCATAGAGTTTATTGAACCCGGAATGTATTTCACCTTGAAATCATATTCTAAAATCTTTAATCTCCATCTTTCACATCGTTTATTAAGTTGTGCTTTCTTGTTCAATTGTGTTAATGCTTTATGATCTGTTTCCCAAGTAAATTTACTTCCATTTCAAAAACTATACCATTTGTCTAATGCACAAATGAATGCATAACATTCTTGTCCCATTGGAGACCGTTTACGTTAGGCTGAAGTGAATTTCTTAGATAAATATGCGACGAATCTACCACCATCTGGGTAAATTTGTAATAAAACTGCACCGATTTCTTCATCAGAAATATCTGTTTGCACCTTAAAAGGAAATTTGTTGTTTGGTAGACGTGATACTCGATTCGTTGTAAGGAAATGTTTGAGTTGTTCGAATGCTTTAGCTTCTTCGTTTGTTAGTGTAATTTTGGTTTTTTGACGTTGTTTGCGCTGAGTTCGAGTAGTTGGTACGAATTTTCTTAGTGGTTCAGCAATTTGAGAAAAGTTTGGTATGAACTTTCTATAATATTCAGCTGCTTTAACAAATTTGCAAGCTTCATCAGCTGTTTGTGGTAATTTTGTATATAATAATCCATGTACATTAGAAGGACTTGGACGAATTTCATTATTTTGAATACGATGTCCAAGGTAATCCGTTTGTGTTCGAGCAATTTCACATTTTTCAGGATTCAGACGAAACCGAGCTTCTTTTAATATTTGGCAAATTTCGGTGAGATGTGATAAATGTTCTTCGAGTGTTTTTGAATAAATAATAACATCGTCGATATATGCTAATGCATATTTTCATCAGGGTCGGTACAAATGCCATAAGTGGATTATTACTGGAACAAAAGCAGGTTGTACGGATCCGAAGTCATTGAAAATACAATGTCAAGAGATAAATTTGAATTACTTCTCAAATTTTATCATTTTTCGAACAACGAAAAGAAGCATGCAGACCAAGACAGGTTGTTCAAGTTGAAACCACTTTTGGATTTATTGCAAGCCAGATTTAAGTCTATTTACATTCCTGGCTCAGTTATTACTATCGACGAATCAATGGTACCATGAAAGGGCAGACTTCATTTCACGCAATATATTCTGAGCAAATCGCACAAATATGGTTTTAAGATATACAAGGTCAGGAGTACGAACGGATATACTTGGAATTTTATGGTTTACACTGGTAAAAAGGATCCAATAGCTGAACTTGGACACGCTCAGACAATCATAATGGATTTGATAGACGATCTTTTGGGGTGTTATCGAACTGTAGTAACTGACAACTACTTTACGGGTATTTATCTTGCAAAACGTCTACTATAAAATGACACGTATATTATTGGAACACTGAGAAATAATCGTGCCAGATCAGGATATGAAGTTGTGCAGAAAAGGCTCAGGCGTGGTGAAGTTTATGGGGTCCAGAACAAAAATGGCATAAAACTGATCAGATGGAAAGATAAAAGAGACGTTTTGATGATATTCACAAAGCCGTCCCATTCAACAACTGTGGTAGATATCAGGAAAACCAATAAATTAAATGAGCGCACCATGAAGCCACAAGTTGTCCTCGATTATAATAAAGGAAAACAAGGTATAGATTTATCCGATCAGCTATCAGCATACTATACATGCCTCATACGATCTTTACATGGTAGCAAAAGGTAGCTTCTGAATTGATATTTGGAACGGCAGTGGTTAATGCCTATTCGATTTACAAGGAAAACTATGACGGAAGCTACATGATCATGCTACAGTTTTGTGAAAATCTCGTACGCTCTTTACTCCTTGGTGCTCCATATAAGAATTTGAAACCCGACCCGAGACAACAGTCAACAAGTCAAATGAAGCGGAAACTCACCGACCACAAGCTCGAAGAAACATAAGACTCTGATCGCGATGTCCGAAAACGTTGTGTTGGCTGTTACGAGAAAATCAGACAACAGCAGTCAAGAGAGGCAAGTAATGCGACAGCAAAAAAAGTAAAACATTCTGTTCAAATTGTGAGAAATTTTATTGTCTTAGTTGTTTCAACTAGAAACATGACGCTATGCAATAAATGATTCAAATAATAGGGAGGCAGAGCAGATGAGATATTACATCTAAGCTCCTGCCCGAAAAAAAAAAGAAAAAGAAAGTGTTTTTCTATTCAGTTTTTTTTTAAAATATGGCGGGTCCCACCGGTGGGACGCATCGACTGGAAAGGATTAATCTATCTATTTGAAACAAAACTTCTAGCAACGTCACAGACAATTAAATAAAATTTGTTTATCGGAAATAAATGAATTGTATAAAATAGTTTTTCGTTTTGTATTGTTATTCTTGATAATGACAGATGTATGCTGTCGAAAGCTCGAATCAATAAATTTGATTTTTGTTAAAAATCTACAATGTTTTTTTGTAGCAGTCTTATTCTCAAAAGTTCAAATGTCTTCGATGACAATTGTGACAACAAACCCCAAGAAAAGCTTACTTTGATTTGAACAAGACGAAAAAGAATGCGTATAGAAACAAAATTCAGTGTTTTTTCATTTTTTAAATTCATTCAAACAGAGAAGTAGTGGAGAAAATCGATGTTGTAATGTCAAAAAAGTACACCTTTCAGCTTACGAAAACTGTTTTTTTGACAAAGGTAAACAATACTGACAACTTTGAGTGAGAGCATCACTTTTTTTGGTTCATAAAATAACTTTTTCTTTGTTAATGTGTGCGTTTTTTGTTAGTAAAAAATCAACTTTTTCGTTTCTTGTTTGATCAGGCATTTGCTTATAAAACATCAGAACGTTTAAAAGTACCACAATAGTAGACAGTTTGGGGGATATTTCTCGAATTTATCTGGAATATAAGGTGTCATTCAATCGTTTTTACTGATTTTCACTAGCATAGACCAGTATCTTTGAGCAACTGTTAAATTTTTCAGGAGAAAGGAGGGACGCAGCGAGCAAAGGCCCAGAGCAGAAAAAAATTTCTGGTATTTGGACTAAAACTTTTTCCAGGAAAAAAGGTTTTTATAACAAGTAAATATGTGTTTTGTAGCGCGCTTACCGGGCTTTCCTATGTGGTATTATTTAATTCTTTTCCCACGTCATGATAGTGAGAAATTAGATATTAAGGAAAAATGTTTTGTTGCCTAGCTGCCCACTGTAGGGGAGGTAGGTAAGAAAGGAACAAGGAGAGGATGTTAGCTGCTTTACAGTTACTCAAAAGCTACGGCGAACTAGTCGTCATTCGAATTATATTATGGAATAGTTTAATGTAGAAGTTTTGTTTATTGCCAAATTAAGATAAATGCTACTAACAGTTATGCACTCATATCGAACTTATCCGACTCAGCCATTTTCAATATCTGATTCTCACAAATGATCGAATATGATAACGATCAAATCTATGAATGATCCAAATACGTGAAATCAAGCTGGAAATTTCTTAGCCACAACAGTCTCGGTTCACATCTAGATGTTGACAATCGTTTTACAAAGTTCCTGCAAAAATTAAAAAGCTCTCAATACTAACCACTGCCCTCATTGGACTTCATCCTGTTATCATTTAAAAAGCTTTTCAATTAGCTTCTTCCATCATATCAATAAATAAGAACAGAGAAAACTGTAAAAAGTTGAGATCTGAAAAAATAGTTGATTGATACTTTGTGAGTGCACATAGCCACGTCCAATATTTAATTTGGTACTTTCAATGGATTTAACTGCATCTTTTATTAGAAACATTTCGCCAAATTTACTAGATGCCGAAATATATCAAAATGAAATGACAGCTAATTTTAAAAAAAAGTTCGATTATCTATTAAAGATGGGTATGAATGTGAGAAGCGAATAAATATCATATTAACACTCATACCAATCATCCTTTGAAATAATTTCATTTTTTTATTTCAAAGTATTTTTTCGAATTGATCTATTCGATTTCTAAAGAAGAATGACTAAATAAATTTTATTAAGAAACAACGACGTTTGGTAAGTTATTTTGAGAATTCACTTTCTTTATTATTGACCCCAAAGAATGTTTTCCAGCTCATCAATATTTTCATCTGGAATTCGTTTTATTTTTGAATAAAAAAAAAGAAAAACAGAAGAGAAATCTAGAAGTTATATGGATTGTGCGATGGTTATGCATCAGAAAGTAGAATCGATTAGAAAGCTTAAACTATTTTGTTTCTCTTTCTTTCTTTTGCCAACGTCATGCTTTGACTAAGCTGTCAGTTTCTTCATCTAAAGAACGCAATACAAAAAGTTGTTTATGTGTGAGTAAACATCCTTCACTTTCTATTCTCTGTCCTTAACAAGATATGTCGACATTTACTGTGCAATTGATAATGGAATTTGGTGCTCTTTTCCAAAAAGGAACTGATAGGGAGAAGAACTGGGAAGTAAAAAGGCCTATAAAAACAGTGGAGATACTTCATATTTTTCTGTTTACTCTCTATATCGAAAAACTGCATCAACTTCTCATTTTTGTTCTTATTGCTGGGATCATTTCAGTTACAAATGGTGATAAATGTGATGAAAACTGTCCCTACTCTGATTGTCCTTCAACATGTCCTTGTGGAAGAGAATCCGAATACGTTTCAGTTGACTCGTACTGTTCACAATACACGGATTGGGATCAGGAATGTTGTGAATGTATTGTTCGTAAGGAATCACAAGGAAATGTCAATGCAATGAATTACAACAGGGATGGAACATGGGATATCGGTTTATTTCAAATCAATCAACGAAATTTTCGTTCCTGTAACAATGGTCGATATCGATGTAATGCACAGGAGAATTTAGCTTGTGCCAGAAAAGTATGGCAATGGGGTCGCAGAACATTTAAACTATGGGCAACGGTTGGAAAGTGTAATCAACAACTTGGAAAACGATGCGGCTAAGCATTAGACAGCTTAAACTAAAACACTACCTTCTGATTGGCACTTTTTCTTCACTATTATTCGTCATGAATAAAAATAAAATTGATTTTTAAGCTCTAAATATCTTATAATGAACAAACATGAAGGGACTCAACTAAGCTATTTTTACTCGGTCGGAATCTATTAGTTTCTTTAAATTCTGTGATTTCCTTGCTAGTTAACATTCTGATGTATTTTACTCGAAATGAGGTGGGAATTTAGTGACATTCTTTTTTTTCACACAGCTCATCTGAATGTTGATTAATTTAATGCAGTAAGAATTCTTCCATAATTCATCCTTAAAAATAACACATTATATTGTCATTCATTACTTACCAAATAAACGCTTTGATTCCAATGAATCAAAAATAAACTTCCCTCTGATGTCAGCAGCACTCTAATTCATATTTCTATTTAGTGCTCGTGATCGCGATCCAAACTGGAAGTGAGTGCTGGCATACTGTAGATTGAAAGTCGAACGACTTATAGTTCTCTTCAATCAATATGATAATCTTTGACTAGAAACAGTGTTGCTGGGCTTATATACTTAGGGCATACCAAACGTAGTGAGGGAGGTACTTTATTCCTTTAACAGAGATCTAAAAAAATTTCTTTTTTACTAATAGATAGAGCGTGTTTCACTCTATCTTTCTGTGCTATTTGATAATTCCTCGCCTTCTATCAAGTTAGTGGAATTTCAAGAAAACCTTTTTTTTGCCTACAACTCGTCGGTAGCAGAAGCTTATATTTTCGTCTATACATCATTCTTTTTTCTTTTTTTTTTCTTTTTTTTCATTCTTTTCTTCTTATCATTCCTTATAATCTGCTTCCACATATTTTACTGTGTAACGATACCAGTGGAAAAGAAAAGAGAATAGAAACAAAACTGAATTTGATGATTAATTCATCAAATGTTCAAAGTTATCACTATGATTATTTACACACAGTTGCATCCTTTCGATTCATTTCATGAAATCGATCACAGCATCACGTAATGATTCTGAATCATCTTGATTGATCAGATTATTTTTGACCAAGTCGAATAACCAGGAGTCATAAGGTAAGAAATGTGGAGAATGAGGTGGATGTGGTATTATTGTAAAGCCTTCAGATTCAAGATAATTAGATAACGGGTGATAAAAAAGTTTTTAGACAAAATGTTTGTTCATTTTTGAGCCGCTTGGAAGTATTTCCAATGAATCAAAAGCTACCAGGTAGAACCAGAATTTTGTGCTCTTTTAGAATCTGGGCTTAAAAATTCTTGCTTTCTTCTTTAGTCAAGAGTAATGAAATAATCTTTGAAAAGCCCGAAAAACCAGTGTGAGACAAAATCTTTTCCACACATTTTTGTTCGTTTTCGGCCTAGTTAAAAGGAACCCAAACAAGCCAAAAGCTACAGATTGCGGTCAGAATTTTGTGTCTTTTCTGAATACGAGCTTCGAAATGTTCTGTCTATTTTTACGCAAGAGTAGGAAGAGATTTTTGAAAACTTGAACAAGTTATTTTTAATGGTAAGGCAACAATTTTTGTTTATTTCATAAGTTCTTATTCGAAGACGCTAAGAGTTGTTAAAGTCGGTCGTTTTGTAGAGCGAATACTGCTGTACGATAAGTGATATTCAACTAAGTTGTGGCTTTTACTCAAGCAGAGGCACAAGCATTTTATTAAGATGGGCGTTCAACTTAAAATGGTTGTTTGTCAAAAAGTCGATTTTTTCAAATAATGAGTATCTACGGAAAATAACATATCTTATTAAAAGACAAAAGAATCTCAAACAGTGCGTTTTGTAGATTCGCTTTTGCTCTACAAGGTGGTATATAAACAGAGAATCTAATTTCTAGTTTTGAACTGAAACTGCGAAATACAAAAATGTGTGGAAAAGATTTTGTCCCACACTGGTTTTTCGAGCTTTTCAAAAATTATTTCATTACTCTTGACTAAAGAAGAAAGCAAGAATTTTTAAGCTCAGATTCTAAAAGAGCACAAAATTCTGGTTCTAACTGGTAGCTTTTGATTCATTGGAAATACTTCCAAGCGGCTCAAAAATGAACCAACATTTGTCCAAAAACTTTTTTATCACCCGTTACATCTTCATGCACATGTGGTCTACCATTGTCATAATGAATTTCGATATTGCAAGTCCCATACGAAAGTCTCTGACATGTAATCTTGTCGATCAGAGGTCATAGACACTGATTGATATAATAATGATGGTCAACAATCGGACCATGTTCGACACGATAGATTAACATAGGCCCGATCGATTTGAAAAAGATCGAAAACAAGGTTTTTGGTGCAAACCAATTTCCTCGAACAACAGTAGGCGGAGAATCTTCTATATCTATTCATGTCTCGTTTGATGTCTTTCGACCGATCTGTTTGTGACAGAACCAGGACTCAACACCAGCAATTATATCGCATAAATGCACGTTCCCTGGTTAAATTTCACTAAATTATGGTTGAATATTTGAACTCGTTCATCTCGCTGAAGACTAGTGAGATCGATGAGAAGACGAAGCTGTTCGATGTTTTTAGTTGTTGTTTTAGTAATAGATCTACCAGATCTCGCTTTATCTTCGATTTCCTCTCGAACATCACGAAACAATTTTGACCATCGTCTAATTATGCTTGGACCAGGGGCTTTATTACCATAAACAGAATTCAATTTATCATGGATAACTCTTGCTGGAATACTAAGTACAGTGTGCACTTTTATGTAGACGCGAAAGTTTTCAGTAGTGATCGAAAGTCAAAGAGAAGGGAAGAAGGAAAGGAAAAAAGAAAATATACGATGATCCGTAATAATCCAGATAATGACTCAGACACATTCGTTGTATGTATATACGGAAGCAGGTTATAAGAAATGATAAGAAGAAAAGAATGAAAAAAAAGAAAAAAAAACGAAAAAGAACGATGTACAGACGAACATATAAGCTTCTGCTATTGAGGAGTTGTACGCAAAAAAAAGTTTTTTTGAAATTTCACTAACTTGATAGAAGGCGAGGAATTATCAAATAGCATAGAAAGATAAAACGAAACACGCTCTATCTATTGGTAAAAGAAGAGTTTTTTTAAACTTCTACTCAAGGAAAAAAAGTACCTCTCTCACTACTTTTGGTATGCCTTAAGTATAAATGTATAATTTAGTAGCAGATGCGTATTTTTTAAAGTCACAAATGCCATATGAGCCTGAATGAGCCTTCTTTTCTTCTACATCAATGGATAATTGATTCTTTTCATGAGAACAAACATCACCATACTCATCAAACCCATGTCTGAGGATTTTTCGATATTCAATCATACTACTTTCATGTCAATTAGAAATCATGAACACTCTTTTGGTCTTCCTGATCGATGTCTACTACGATAAATACAACAGTAGAATATATATACCCCCGGAAAGCAAAAGTTAGACACTTTGTTTAACCTCTTTTTACACGCAAAAACGACTTATTGGGAAAATAATTATGCCATTCGATAGCCCTCGTCGAGCACTATCAAAATATGCCTTTTGATCATATCTAGCTTTTATATGGTGAAAAATTAATCAAGTGAAATGAAGATGCAATGAAAGTAAGATTCCCAAAACTTGATTTTGTCACCGTCATCAAAATTAATTTCTTAAATTTTTTATCACTATATAATTACCTTTTTAAAAAAAGCAATTATATATTCGGATAGAGCTTGAAATTCTCTATCACCCTGTATATTTACTTATTTTCTTACATTAATTGTATTGAAAAAATTTCAATACAATGAAAATACTG
>JAJEKB010021185.1:1191207-1203886 GCA_022393335.1 Macrotrachela quadricornifera
AGCTGTATTAGTATTTCAGCGCACCCACACCCTCACCCTCACCCTCATCCCGCACTCGCTCTCACTCTCACCTAATTTCTGCCCTTGAGGGTGTGAGGGTGAGGGTGAGGGTGTGGGTGCGCTGAAATACTAATACAGCTATATAGTCTCAAGAAATCCTTAGTAAATAAATAATTCCCAATAAATCCCGCAGAAGAAATAAATCCCAAAAAAATAAGTCCCGGTATGCCCTCCCCGCCGGCCTTCGATCAAACGTTATAAGAAATTGTTATTTTTGAAAAATAGTCGTCCCCTAATGAAAAAATCAAACTGGAGAATTTTCTGCCACCTGCTACTACTTATTTGGTTGCCTAACCGAAACTTTTCTCCACCACAAAAGACAGCTTTTCCTTTTTTCTTTCATTTTCTTTGTTTTTTCAAGACAAACGTGTCCCTTACTTTTCTTTTCTCCACGACAAACATATTCTTTACTTTTCTTTTTTCTGCGACAAATGTTTTTATTTTTATTTGTCAAAGTAAAGGTAAACTGACATCTGTAAATTGGAGAATATTTTTATGAATTTTAACACTGTACATCCTAGAAGATATGCTTACATATTGATCTCAAAAAGCGTCGAAAAATCGAATTTTAAAGAGAAAGATGGCCCTAAACCGCGATTCACGATGACATTGCTTGTAGAATTTTTGATGACTGAATCGTTTTCACACAGCTGCTTACAAATCAATGAAAAATACCTTTTTTCCTCATAGTTTTGGATACTTCTTTGAAAGAGACTTGTTGTCAGTCGTAGGTTTGAGTGGAAAGACTTTGCTTTTGCGAATCATATATCGAGCCTATATTCAAGTACAAATATTTGTAATTAGGAAAGAAAAAGCAGTATGAACTTACGGTTGCGCTGAATACTATAAAAGAGTGTCACGAATTTGAGTAGTGAGTTCTGTTTTATCAGCAGAAATCATAATCCTCACCTGTACGAATAATTTTTTGTTATTTTCATTATATTTGAAAATCTTCTTTTCTGTGAAACAAACAGTAACACAATGCGTTTGTAAGAAAAAAGGATGACGCGCGCTGAGTAATGTTTGAAGTAGAACGAAAAAAAACTTTTATACTCATACAAGGAATGCGTATTTATTGACTGATGAGAACGGACACATTTAATGTAGGAAAAAACCAACAGCGTTTAGCCATCACTAAAACGAAGTCATATTAATAAAAACAGTGTTTCTTTTTTTTTTACACATTTTTCCAACAATAGTCTCTAATTCAAGTTTATAAATACGCCAAATTTGGATAGTTTTATCGACATTCGAATAAATAAAGCCGAAGGTAAGTTTTATTTCGAGTCGAAACCATAATTCAACTAAAGACTATCCCACTGGAAAATGTCCGAAATGGCGAAAGCTAAATTTGTATTTCAATTATATAAGTAGCATTCGTCACCCTTTTGCCCTCACGATCACGTGAATTATAAATATAATTGAAATAAAAATTTTTTCTTCAAGTTTTTGGCCATTCTAGGTCGAGGCATACGAGCCGGATACGACCGGAATCTAGGACTGTGATCGTTCCAATTAATTCCCCTTTTCCTTTAAGTGATTATATAAAAGTCAATATCTGATGTCTGATTATCTGTTAAATTTTCTTAAATAGATATAGATGGCTATACTAGATTTATTCATTTTATGTTAGAATTTGAAATTTTCATAGAAAAGGAAATATCTAAGATCTTGTTATAGGCGAAAATTTTAGACACAAGGGTTAATAACTACACTTAATTCACGGATTATACATTAGAATTTCAAACTTTCATGCAAAACTAAATATCTGATAGCTGATCAGCTACTTATTTTGACGATGTATAAGAGTATATATATGATGTCTTATGTTGTGAATCAGCGTGAGAAAAATGTTGTAATTTGTCCTATAAGCTCGTAAATTTCCTAACATCTTAACTGAAACTAGTGTTTATCAAAATCTCAGATCTTGAAAAGTTTAACAATTTAAAATTATGAAAATTTTGACATGTAACCCTTCAGACTGTTACCAGTTTGAGATTTGTCACTCCACGCAATAATTTAGCTTTCATACCCTAAAATTTGACAAAAATCCGGCGAAACCGGCCTGTGCCGGCTTTTATCGGTTTTAAAAGTTCAACTGAACCACCCGGATTGCCGGTTACAAATGACAAACCAGTCGATTCGGTTCCAAGTGTGGTCCCAATCTCTGCGAGATTAAAGTGTGGAGTACGTTGACACTATTAACATTATAAGTAGAAGACTTAAGCTACATACGTTCGAAATTGCTATCTACTACTACTGGTAATTTGCTACAGTGAGGTCACAGAAAGAGAAAGAACAGCATCCAGAATTCAGTTGTATTCAGTACTAATCATGTAATAGACTTTAGTTATTAGATATGTACATTAAGATTTCTAAGACAGGAAGCACTGCACTTATGTCTGTCGCGGACAGTAACGCTATCTTGACCCATCGACTTAGGTCTGTGATGCTATCCTGGCTTGTCAGTCACGATCTGGAATGCTCTATGATAACTTGTACCTTGCGATCCGGGACCTTTGATCTGTACCGGTTATGATCTCCGAAGGGGGGGAAATAGTTCCAAAATATCTACTCTATGCGCTTTAACTCTCTTTTAGATGTATTTCACAAAAGGATTCTGCCATTCGCCTCACAGTGGCATGCTCTTTGAAACAAAACAGTTAAGCATATTGGGTGAGCCTCAACAGCGAAATTTAGCTTGCATGGTCAAAAAAGTATAAGCTGAGAAAAAAAAGAAAATTGTTTTCTGTTTCATCGAAAAAATACATATATTTTCATGGAAGTCATAAAAAATCTGGGAAAAAACGAGATACTAAACTATAAATCACTAGCAAGAACCCGTGCATACTGTACGATTGTTTTCTCTCCGTCAACGTATGATTCTAAAGCTTCAATCTTTCACTCAGTAAGAGCATACGGACTCGTGACATAATGTGTATAAAAAAAGATAACCCTACGGCCTCATACTCTTACATCACACATATTTTTATAGTTCATGTAGCCTTTGGTCTGAAAGCTTTGTACCCCTTATAATTCTTATGGCCTAATCCCTTATTGGTTTTCACCCTTCAGAATTTATGCTTATCCAACAGGACGGATTTGAGATCCTATGAGCATCGCTATATAATTCATATAATAGACCGTAGAGACCTATGGATACCTTCATATAATAGCTATTGAACAGAGATACGATTAGAATTTCGCAACAAAATATTTCAAAGTGTAGAGATTAGGGTTTGTGATATAATCAGGGCTCTCGATAATTACGATCAATGTATAACGCTAGAAAGGCTTATATTAATCAAACAATGCGAAAACTGATCTTTGTTGGCTATGCAGACTTTTATAATAATATGAAATACTTTATTTATTTTGCAAAAAATGTTTTCTTATGAGTAAGACGACAGCGCAATAATATAAAAAAACGTGTACAAAAACTTACTTTCTTTCGATAAATTTCACATTGTTTATTTGTTCGTTTCTTTTATTTATTGCCGCGGTTTGTTAATCAACCAATCTTTTCCAACCGTTTTTTCCAACCAATTTGTATAAAAAAGTGTCACATGCACGTACATCTATGATATAAAATAACGCATACACACACACTCTGAGTTATTTTTTCTTCCTATCGACAGCGGGACACACTAACGCTTGTATTAGTAGACGATACTCTACATTGATTCACCTGAAAATTATTTTTTTCATTCATTTAACTGTCGTTGGAAAAAAAGAGTGAAAGGCAGTAAGTGTGTTTTTATCATGCATCAAATATATGTTTATTTTATTATGTCTAGAAGGTCATTAACTGATAATATTTAATATTCATGTAAGTTGGACAATCACAAATTATAATAGATAACATGGTTCGTTTTTAGAAGTGGGGGAAACTAGTTTTTTATTGCATATAATATTGAAAACTTTTCACAGGCGCCATTAAAAACTGAAATGGGGAGGAGGATAGCAACTGATAAGGAGTTACTTGAAACAGAAGCAGTATAATATTTTTTCTAATGTGAAGATTCATCTAAAACCTTTTTCTTGGGAATCTAAATTTATGCCAAACTCGGACTTCGGCTAATATCATTAAGTATAATATATATTCGAAAAGTAGGGGAATTAGCTCACTCATTCTAACAAATCTAGAGCCATGCATAGAACTCGAAAAAATAAAAGAGTGTTCGTTTTTATACCTGATAAAATTCATCAATATAGGTTATTTGTTGTATATTTTATGGTTCACTGACATCAATCTTGATACGAATCCAAAGAGACTTTTTAATCAAAAAGCAAAGTGTATTGCGTACACGCTGCTTTTGCCAGTAGCAGGTAAAACAACGTGTACATTGGACATAGCACATGTTTGGTACATTTTGATTCTGCTTGATACACTTGCTATTCTGAAAGCTGCCCAAGACTCGTGGGTGCCTAAAAATACCTCTGTATAACAGTCCATAAGGACCTAAAGATGTCTCCATATAACAGCGCTTGAGGCCTTCCATTGTAGTCTTAATAGACCATCGAGCTTTAATCCGGCAAAGACAAATACAGACACTGAACAATATACATGCAGATATCATTTCTAAAAGATCTAAACACAAGCTATTTTTCCATACATTTATCATAATTTCGAAATTTTTAATGAAACTTTACCTTGTCTGTAGGAGGGGCCTTAACCTCATGGATTCTATCATGTAGGTTTTGTATTTTCATTATTCCATGAAATCTTATGTTCTTAGTTATAATATATTCTTTGGATTGTAATCGTATCTCCACGATATACACGATATCCGCGTTTTTCTCCTTGCAGTTTCCTCATAAGAATGAGTGTATTTGTTTTGTGGAACTCACATATGCAAAATGTGAATGTAAGTTTTAGGTCGAAGTTTTGCGCCTTCAACTGTTTATCATACATTTATGAGATTACCAATGTTTCTTGTCAAACTCATCTTCATTAAATATGTTTCATTCTGGGGATGATATTTGATCTACAAGTGATAAGACTAGTGTAAATATCTATTAATGATATTTAATAACGATGCTTTTATATTACTATAAATAAGTTGAAGACGATATGTGAGTTTAACATTTTAGCCCCAAAGCAGCTGCGCTAACAAGCTTTTATTTACTATAAATTGAAGAGCGGATAGTAGAAGTGCTAGCTTTCATGTCTTGAAAGAAAAGTAAATTAAAAATAGGTTCAATGTAGATTTTTTTAAGAACCATTACTGTTAGATATGCAAGCTATGAATAGAAGAACAATAGGTTAACACCATGAAAAAACTGGTATAGACACAAAATCATCTGCCCTTAAAATCTTAGGTAAACATTAAATTGTATTAAACTTAATTTCTGTCTCAAAATAGATTTCCCTGATGCGATATATCTATAACGTAGGTTTTCATTTTATGGCAACGTTTTGGTTATCGTATTCATAATAAGCTAAAGTGACAGACAAGTTTCAATTTAACAGAATCATTTGTCTGTAGTCCAGTGTTTGTTGATACTAATTTAAAAAGAAAGGCACGAGCTTCACATTCATTTAACCGCGCTATCAAATACGTTTCATTCGTTTTTCTATCATTTCTTTTGAAGAATCTAACGAATAAATAGAAATAAAATAGTTATAGATATGATGATGGGAAAGGAGTTAAAGATCAAAGATAGAAATATTACATACGAAAAAATTAGCCGTCTTTACGACTTCTAGACCATTACTCATGTCTGGCCATTCTAATAGGTGCGAAACAAAACTCGAATTCCACAATTACCTACTAAAGTTCTTAGAATCGGCAGATGGATCTCAACTTGTAACATCTTCTATAAAACTTTCTATTTGAATCTCAAAGTATATTTAAAGTCATAGGATACTTCGTTTTTTATTACTTGTATTCGATCACAAACGTTATAGTTAAATTATCTATATGAGATTTTCTTTATTGGACAAATTCCAATGTAACATATTCTATATATAACCCTAATAAATCCATAGGTAGTATGCACAGATAAGGCTTGAAGAACTACAGATATCAGACCTAAGTAACGCTTAAAAGTCACAGAGAGCACGTCGAAGTCAGGTTCCAAAAATCGCAGATATTTTGCATAAGTCAAGCTTCAAAAGCTGCAGTTATTATACCTCGTTAGCACTGTCAAAGTTGTGGATATTGTGTCTAGGTAAAACTTAAAAAATAGAGCAAAACCATCACTAGATAGCGCCCAAATGATGAAGAACACAATCTAAAAATTGTTCAGAATACTTGCAACAACCAACAGTAGTTGTTTCATAAGTCTCTCCTTATATATTGAAAAAAAATGGAAAAATATAGATTCTAACCTCTTCTATGGCTGGCGCTAACTTTGTTTCACTTTATATGATCCAGGACCACACAGTTTAGAAACCAATAAGCAGCCGCAAAAGTCTGTTTGTCTTTTAGATAAAAAATGACGAACACTTGAATAGGTGAGCTATATCTTGATTGTTTGAGTGTTTTAGATTATTTCATTGCTTCGCTTTCAATGCCGTTAACAGCCAAACAAGTGTATGGGGAAGTGACTAGGCTGAAATTGTTGGGTCCAAATGGTGACTCACCCGGAATATTCATTGTGGACGAGATTCCATTTGGGGATGGACAAGCAGCTGCCGCTGTAGATCCTCAATCTATTTATATCACAGGAAAAATATTACCAGGTTCCGGTATCTACAAAGAACGTGCCTATCGACTGTCAATGAAGTTTGCACAGGAATATCCATTCAAGCCACCGGAAGTGCGTTTCACTACACCTATCTATCATTTGAATGTTGATAAAGATGGTGAGTAATTATTCATTTGGAAAATATTTTTGACGCTGTTTTCAAAAATTTCTTCCGCTTCCAAACAATAAATTCACTTTTTTTATTGTCTGCATCTATAGGCTTAATATGCCTACCTATTGTGCTAGCTCAAGAGAACTGGAAGCCAAATACATCTCTGGCCGACGTGGTCCAAGCTATTGTCAATATTATTGATAATCCAAATGCTGAGTATGCAATGAGCCCCGGTACGTTTATCTTATATTCTTAGTTCTCTTATTAACCTATTCGTTCTGTCTTATTGTAGAGATACTAAAAGAATATAATGAAAACAAGAATGCATACGAAGATAAAGCAAAACAGATGGTGCAGGAGAAGGGGTTGCCTCGAAATTAAGCACAATTATTCTCTCACTCATATTTACATTTATCAGTAGTGTTTGGTTAGCGCATTGTCGAAGTATGCACGATTAACAATGTTTAAACACAGGGTATCCAAAAAACTTATTACCAAAAAGTACATTTGCATTTCTTCATTCTGCGATGATAAACTCACGTGGTTTTTATTCTGACGAACAGAGTGATTTGAGTTTGTGTTTCTAAATAAAGAGCTTCACAAATCCTGTTTAAAAGAACCAAGTTTGACTTCAATACAAAAAATTAGTTTTCTTTCTTATTTTTGAAAATGCTTTCAAGCGAGACTCATCGTAGAATTTGAAGTTTTTGGAAAAAATCAACCGAGTTGATCATTACAGAGTGGACGCATGCAAATTTACTTTTTGACAATAGCTTTTCAAATATCCAGTATATTTCCGTTTTTATTTTATTCTCGAAGTTTGCTTATGTATAACATAATAATTCTTTTTATTTAAACAAGAAGCTTTCAATGTCGTTAATTTGTGAATTGTCATTTTTGTTTTTTTACAGCTTTTTTTCATTTCATTTGTTAAGTAACAACTGTGTAAAGAGAAATAAAACAAATAATGAGGTGACATGAGGGTGAGAGTGTATTTGAAAGTTATATAAACAGATCAGGTAGAAAGCATAAATGAATTCAAAAAAGGTTTATCTAATGTTATTTCACTAGTCCACGAAGTTCTATGTATTTAACCATTCGAAATAACCACAATCGGCATACTTTATCTAAAGCGTATGATTAGACAAAAAAAGGATCATACATTCAGGAGAGGAATCGATCCCGCATCTTTCAATAACTAGGTTACTTGTCTATAAATCATCCTATCTATTTCAGGGTGAGAATGAGGTCGAGTCAAGAGTAGAAAAGCATACTTCTGTGCTATATTTAACAAATCAATCAGATTAAATTGCCGATTTGTATTGATGATATTCTGATCAAGTGTTTAGATTTTGTTTTAACAACAAAGTATACTGTTGAATAGAGCAAGTAAGCTTCTTTGTGTTGAGAAAATTCTAAAATATAGTATGCACACATAATAACCATATTCGCTTGTATTTTAATTTGTGAATTCTTATGGATGAATCCATCGGAACCCATCCACTTTTTGGAAAGTCTTTTTTTTAATATTTCTTTTCGCTTCAAAATGCCGGTGGGCTTTAAAAAACACTTTTGTTATATATTGAGAAAATATCAGAAAAAAGCCAAGAACTACTTCAAAAACTATTTTTTCGGAATTTTCTTGTGTTCAAAAGCATAAAACAAGTTTAGAAACATTATACCGTTTGTATTGAAGATTCTGAGTGTTGAGCTATTTTCTCTGAATTCATGAACCTGAGACTAAAGAAATCTAGTGTAAGGAGGAAATGAAAATGGCTATTCAATCTGTTTGATTTTAAAAAATTTGATTGACTGAAAAAGATATAAAAAAGGATTTTTATTTGAATGCAAACGTCCTGATCTGTGTCGATGGAGACGTCAAACTATATTGAACCGTTGAGTGGCTAATTGGTTTGAATTCATGCATAGTTCGGATTTTTTTGTATTGTACCTAAAGCAAAACGAACATAAAGAAATAGAAGCAAAGATTTTTCTCATCTGTTGTTCAAAGTTTTTCGCTTCTAGCTTTCAGGTAATTGTTCTTAACCTCTTCTACTTTATCTGATTCAAGGAAGAAGACATAAACACTAGGAATATCTTTCTTGAATTTTCGTGCGGTTTAAAGTTATTGTTTTTGAAAAGAACTCGTAGAAGTCTTTGCATTTGACATTGTCCAAGTCAAAGTCGGTCTTGTGATGAATCAGGTTCAAAAGGTTGGCATTATTTTTAAAGTGGGCATATGCGCCATCACTAAACGAAAAGAAAGAGTTGACGCAGCACATGAACTTTATTTTTTCCGCGCAGTGCACAAATGCTGTTGTGTGTTCCATATGATTGCTGTTGATCGCTACATTTCGCTATTCTTCTCCAATGGTCAAATGGATTGTAAGTAAGGTGACTTGATGCTGACTAAAAAATTCTTGTTGAACTTCACGCTGACATAACAGTGTGTAATTCATTGAAAAATCCATCTGAGTCACAACAAAAGTCTTGTGCGTTGATTGACAACGCAGATCTTTCATATATTCACGTTGCTCACGATTAATATGTATATGAAGCATGAATAAAGATCATCTTTCTTCAATTTCTGTTAGTAGAGAGTCAACTGAGCTAGAAATCTGTTGAAGATCGAACTTGTTATTGACTTTCTTTCATAAATTTCATGAGCATTCGTCATCCAAACTCATCCTATTGTTATCAGTGAGAATATTTGTGATCTTTTCGGTGGACAATGATCACATTCACTATTAAAGCACTTTTCATTCGAGACAGTACAAGCCATTTGAATGATCAGATCCTTCATATTGACCTTGTCATTAACTGATCAAGAAACTACACCGGTATATTTTCGATATTAGTTGTTTCAAGCATGTAATGAAGCTACGTTTCACTTGAATCAATATACGACTAGCACAAACCTTCAATAACCGATTCATATTCTCGTGAATAATACAAATACACGTGTCATGTGGTGTTGCAGTCTTTACTTCTAGTGATCGAAGGGCATTAAAAGTTAATCTTACAACAGCTTCAGGATGTCATTCGTTGAATATTTGATAGGTGCTCAAGACAGTCATTTCTAGAAACCAAACTGCCACTGATTGTCCGTTCATTTTAATTGTATCTTTAGAATTCGATTAGGTTCGACTGATGCCATCTTTACAATAGAACTGAACCACAGCATCAATTGTTGAGTATTTCCTCGTAGACATTGTGCGTAAGCTAGTATTGCATTGTTTTTTCAAAGAACGAGCGATCGTCGAGCCTGATTTGGTTTTGAAAATTTTTAGTTACAGTTGATTGGAAAAATGCAAAGATTTTGAACAAAATGAAGATAGAATACGCACCATTTTTCGATTTTTTTGTCGACCCCATTCTTTGGAAGTAATTGTCATTAGGCGAACTTGTTCATCAGCATCGCTATTAGCGTATAACTCTTTCAAACCATCCAAAAGTTCATTTGATTTATCTATTTTTAGTTCGTGAAGATTTGGATCTTGCAAAACTTGAGATTTTCCATCCAATGTGTCATATACACGATTAGGTTTTCTATATATCTCATCGACTTTGGCTCGAATGAGTAATACTACTGATCTAAACACAAATGTCGTTTCAGAAAATTCGGATTAAATCTACAAACTAGCATGTCATGGATCGGGTCTATGTTCAATAGTTTGAATATATTTGATAATTCTTTCATTGCTTTGCCTTTCTATTGTTCGAGTTCACAGAAAGCATGACTTGTCTCATCATCATCATTTAACTCGGCTATGATACCATTATCCATATGAGGATTCACTTTTTCTTCTTCATTCAGATCATTAAACTCTACATTGACAGGAGAACTTTCTGTCATGAGTTCATCATCACTTGAATTTTCATCGTTATTGAGGTCCACTGATTGATAAGTCATCATTTTCTTCGATTCAAATGCATGACATCTTGGACATAACCAGAAAATTCGGCTGTAAGCCACGTCATATTGAGAAGTCAAAAATTTCGATAGCTGTAGTGACACAGTCCCAATTTCTTTTGGTACAAGTGTAGATTTTTCATGCTTTATCGGATGTTCACAATATTTTTGTTTTGGCATTAGGATACAATTTTGAAAAAAAGAGATACTAATGAGCAATCGATATCTTTTCTAATATCTAATGATTTATCTCGTAATCTTAGTCGTTTAAAGTCATGACATTTGTGAGTAAGACTTTACATCTAAATCTAAAGATGTCCTTACAAAGAAATGAAAAATCTATCATTTTGATAGCGCTGTCTCTTTCGACTCCATAGTTTCATTTCTGCAAGAGGGTTTAACGACAAACTTTTCTAATAATATGAGCAAAGTCATCAGTTCAACATCGTTTTGAGAGGATAGTATTATGAAAGTTGTTGTGTACTCTACGAGAAAAATAAAACAAAAATTCTGCAGATTAGTTGAACGCAACTCAAATTGACGAAATATGACTCAACACTCAGAACTTTCAATTCGACCGATCTAATGTTTCTCAGGAAACATGTTTTTAGACTTGTTTTATATTTTTGAACACAAAAAATTCCAAAAATAAGTTTTTGAAGAAGTTCTAAGCTTTTTTCTGACATTTTCTCTATATATAAAAATATACCATAGGAGTTTCAAAACTCGGGATTTGAGGATAGAAAGGCTTAATTTTTTTTTATCATAAAGTGTTTTCAAGAGGATACCAGCATTTTGAACCAAAAAAACACCTTTCTAAAAAAAAAGTGGATGGGTTCTCATGGATTTACCCAAATACTAAGAGAAAATTTAATCATGTATCACCTGAGATTAAAATTTATAAAAAAAAACTTAATAAAAAAGTCGAATCTTGTTCGTGATGTGTACGATAGTAATCTTTGGCTAACCGATCTACATCTATCCTTATTCTTTGAATTATCACATACACGATTTTCAAATATTAATGGTTTATGTAGTCCTGCACAAATATATTTATACACCAGACCATTAGAAGATTCTGTCTTAATTTTTAATGCAAACAACTATCATTGATTAACAACTGACAAGATAAGCACTGATAATATTTGGAAAATTTACAATTCTGTCATATCCAAAAGAATCATTAATTAAATTTTTTCAAGATATATTACCTAATGAAGAAAAAGTGACGTTATCGTTTGAAAATGTACAACAGCAAATTGGGGGTAACGATTATGAACTATTTGCTTTAGCTTTTGCTACATCTCTTTGGTATGTAGATAGTCCATCATCATTATTTTATGAGCAAAAGTTTTTACGCAAAATTTATGTTAATTGGATTGAAAATAATGAAGTAGAACGAATTTCATCAAAACCTAACAGAGGAAGTTCCAGAAACAATAGTAAATTAGGTGATCTATTTTTGAATTAGATAGTTGTTATATTTACATGTTGATTTAAATAATTTGCATTTAATTAATATTATTTTTTTCTCGTATTGTTTTCTTGTAAAAGTTGTTTTGTATAATTTGTTTGATTCTAATAAATAATTTATGAAATGAAATTCAATATAAGTTTCAATAGCCTATTTATATCAATAAATCAGAAGAGAGAAATTTTGATGGCTTTTACCACCTTTGTTAAAATTGCAAAGATGCTTATATTCTTTCTATTTATAATGGGCTGAATATTTCACTTATCAGTATAAATCATTTTACGTTGGATATAATTGTAAAGTAACTACATAATAATAAAACTTTGTTATTGATGCTTCGGATTGTTTGCAATACTATAATAGAAGTCGATGTAATTATAAAAACTCTGATCCAGAGTTCTTCTAACAAGTTGGATATAAAAAAAAA
>JAJEKB010021185.1:1234019-1265643 GCA_022393335.1 Macrotrachela quadricornifera
TTAATACACAGATTTAAACTTATTATTTCACCATGTATTAAAAACTGATGAAGAATCGCATTTAAAACATAAATGAGGCATTATTCAGCATTGATTCAAAAATAATAAACTCTTCAAAAGAAAACGAAAAAGGATCAACTCTTATCCGCATAGTGATAAACCATTACAAGGAAAAAGAAGAAAGATCAACCCGTACTCGTAGAGTACGAAACCCTTCGAAGGTTTTGGGAGAAGAAGTATTCTTTATTAAAACAATACTAAGCCCTTCAATAGATAAAAGAAAAGAGTCAAATCCTATCTATACAATGATAAATCCTTTGAAAGAAAAGAAATGAAGATCAACTCTTGATCATAGAATAACAAACCCTTCGAAAGGATAGATAAAAGGTTGAACCCTAATTCGTGCAATGATAAATCCTTTGAAGAAAAGGAGATAAAGATCAACCCTTATTTGGAGATTGGTAAACCTTTCAAAGGGAATAGGAGAATGATCAACTCTTATTCGCACAATGATAAACTCCTCGAACGAATGGAGAGATGAATCAACCATTATTCGTACAATAATAAACCCTTCGAAGAAACAGGAGGAAAGATGAATTCTTATTCGTATAATGATAAATCCTTTAAAGGAAAGAAGAGAAAGATCAACCCTTATCTGTAGACTAATATACTCATCGAAGAAAGGAAGAAAGATAAACCGTAATGAAGGAGTGATAAACCCTTTTAAAAGAAAGGTAAAATGATAAATCCTTCACCGAATGATAACATACCCTTATCTCGAAATTGTGCAACGATTTATTGCTAACCGTTCAAAAACATACGTCTAGCTTAAAATGCTATGCTAAAAACCCTTATGTAACTTTTATGTGCCAGTTGAACTTTTATATACCCTTCGTCTGATAAACCCTGTGGCCAATAAACCCTTAAAGGATTTATCACATAAGCATAAACTCTTCAGGAGTTTATTCGTAAAATTTGGCAGGGTAAAGGTAGATCATTCTGCGAATTTTTTTTTCAGTGTGCAGACGGCATTCTCAGGCAGCATCCTGCAGACAGCATCCTTAATCTATCATACAGTAATAGTTGAATAGTTTAAAACTCGAGTGCTCGAGTATTAAAAGTTGAAAACTCGAGTAAAATGTTAATACTCGGATCGAATTAAGGAGTTCTACACCAGAGACCGTCACAGGGCACTTTTTTCTGCCCTGCCCTGCCCTGTGCCCTGCCCTGTGCCCTGCTAAAATTTTTTTTTGCCCTGTCCTGTGATTGTCTCTGTTGTGTATCAAATCTGTTTGGGAATCAAATTTGTGCTCAGAATGCTAAAAAAGATGATTCAAAAGTATGAACACATAGTAAAATTTCTTGTTATATATAAACGTATTATTGCTCAAAAAGCTTAACCCTTTCGCGCCGGGGTTCTTTCAGTAAGAAACGTATTCGCATCTAATGTGAAACTAGTTTTATCACAGCCTCGCATTGAAAATACATATTTATTGTGAAATTATCATCACCATTGGTCTTTCTATGCTTGTAATGGACAAAACCCCTCAAATACTCGTATAAAATTGTACTTGGAGTCATATTAATGCGGACATATAAGGAGAACCCTCACCGTCCCGTATATGGGACACTTGGCGCGAAAGGGTTAATCTTTATTGTATTTTTCCATTCATCTATATAGTTTATATAGGCATGCTTCATTGTACCAATGAAATTAGAGGTATTTGAAGTAATCTCACAAGAACTTTTCTTTATCAACATACAGAAATATCTATTGAGTTTATCAGTCAGATTTATATTACAGTTTGAAATATGTAATTAAAACTATTAATTACAAAAAAAAGTTAACAGGGCAAACGTTTTTGCCCTGCTCTGCCTTGCTCTGTGACCGTCTCTGTTCTACACTACTCTTTGAATGATGACAGGATGAAGTCCAGTGAAGCCATTAGTTAGTATTGAGAGCTTTTTAATTTTTGCAGGAACTTTGTAAAACGATTGTCAACATTTAGATATGGACTGAGACTGCTGCAGCTTGGAAATTCCCAGCTTGATTTCACGTATTTGGATCATTCATAGATTTGATTGTTATCATATTCGATCATTTGCGAGAATCAAATGTTGAAAATGACTGAATCGGATAAGTTCGGTATGAATGCATAACTGTTAGCAGCATTTATCTTAATTTGACAATAAACAAAATTTATACATTAAATTGTTCCATAGTATAATTCGAATGACGACCAGTTCGTCGTAGCTTTCGAGTAACTGTAAAGCAGCTAGCCCCCTCTCCTTACCCCTGTCCTACCTACCTTCCACACAGTGGACAGCTAAACGACAAAACGTTTTCCCTTAATACCTATTTTTCTCACCATCATGGAGTGCAAAAAAATTAAATAATGCCTCATATGAAAGCCCAGTAAATGCGCTACAAAACGCATATTTACTTGTTATTAAAACTTTTTTTTCTCGAAAAAGTTTTATTCAAAATACTAGAAACTTTTTTTTGCTCTCGGTCTTTGCTCATTGAGTCTCTCCTTCTCTCCGAAAAATTTAACAGTTGCTCAAAGATGCCGATCGATGCTAGTAAAAACCAGTAAAAGCGATTGAATAACACTTTGTTTTAGAGATAAATTCGAGAAATATTCCTCAAACTGCCTACTATTGTGGTACTTTTAAACGTTCTGATGTTTTAAAAGCAAATGCTTGATCAGACAAGAAACGAAAAAGTTGATTTTTTACCCACGAAAAGCAAACACATTAACATAGACAAAGTTATTTTATGAGCAAAAAAAGTGGTGCTCTCACTCAAAGTTGCCGATATTGTTTACCTTTGTCAAAAAAAAAAGTTTTCATTAGCTGAAAGGTGCACTTTTTAGGCATAACAACATGGATTTTTTCTGTTACTTCTCTGTCTGAATGAATTGAAAAAAATAAAAAACACTGAATTTTAATTCTATACTCATTCTTTTTCGTTTTGTTCAAATCAACGTAAGCTTTTCTTGGAATTTTTTGTCATAATTGTCATCGGAGACATTTGAACTTTTTATTTGTTTCCGATAAAGAAATTTTATTTGATTGTCTGTGACGTTACTAGAAGTTTTGTTTGAAATAGATTGATTAAATTCAGTCTCACCAAGCATCAAGTCTTTCGATCTAGTAGGAATCAAGTATCTCCAAACCTAATCGTATTACCTGTGTAGTTGTGGCAATGTCGATTACGAATAGGGAAAATGCATTTTCATATTATTCTATAAAAAAATATGTCCACTAAATCTTTTCATAATTTATCTATTATTCAAAAAATGCAGTTTTCGATTAAAAATTTTTAAAAACATTATACAGACAGTCAGGTAGACTACATAGTCTGTTTGAATCTTTGATCACAAGGCCTTTTATTTCCAATTTTCTCCTGCCAGATGAACGTGATAGTTTTAGTAAAAGATTTTGTAGTATTGTTTTGATCACTTTGCAGTAGAAGAATAGTTTTTGGTGTGAATTATTCAGGCAAACTTTAGTGTTTATTTTAGAGGAAAATCTAATTTGAGAGATGGTGTGTTTTTGGATAGATAACAAGGAAATCGTTCAAGGTGGTATTCTTCACTTGGAAGGTTATGACCATTTTATTAGATTTTCAGCTCATTCCTCGATGTCTATCGGAAAAATCGAATTTTGTAACTTCGGTTTGGATCTTTCCTTATAAATAACTTTAATGACTCTTATAATAATCTCAAAGTTTCAACCAAAAAAAAATGTTCTCTTCTTGAAACATAGAATTTTTAAAAGAAACTCTGCTTATTACAGTTCGGTCATACAAACCGAGTTCACTTGAAAATTCAATATTTGAAAAGGAGAACATTCTTTTTGGGTGAAACTTTCAGATTATTCTAAGGATCATTAATGCTATTTATAAGCAAAATCCCAAGTAAAAACTACGCAATTTGATTATATCCTTTTGGGCTTTTCACCGGCGCAAAAGCCTCTATCGAATGATGTATAAATAAAGAAAATTGGAGCACATCACTTGAGGCGGTTTCTTCATAAAAATAAGAGTATTTGTTTATTTACGATACATTCAGGAGCATGTGATAAAAGTGCCAGCTTACATGTTTTGATAGAAAAGTAAATTAGAAATAGATTTAATGTAGATTTCTTGAAGAAGCATGAGTGTTAGATATGTAAGCTATGGATAGAAGAACAATAGATTAAAACCATGAAAAAACTGTTATAGAAACAAAATTATCTATCTTTTAAATATTAGGTGGAGGTCAAATTGTATGAAATTTCAATCCTATCTCAAAATAGATTTCCCTGATGCGACATGTTGATAATGTATATTTTCATCTTACCGCATCGTTTTCGTTGTCATATTTGTAGTTAGGTAAGGTAATAGACAAGTTTCAATTTATTATAGATCGCCAAGTAACAAATTCATTTGTCTGTAATCTATTATATATTGATACTAATTTAAAAAGAAAGGTATGGGCTTCATATTCATTTAACCGTATTATCAAACAGTTTTCATTCGTTTTTCTTGTCATTTCTTTTGAAGAATCTAACGAATGAATAGGAATAAAATGTTGTTAGATATAATGACGGGAAAGCAGTTAAAGATCAAAGACAGAAGTATTACCTAGAAAAAAATTAGTCATTTTCTCGACTTCTCATATATGTAATACTTCAAACTTGAATTCAAGCATTCAACTATTCAATGAAGGAGAAAGGAGGGTGGAGTTGCAGAACCTCACAGAATCAGCTGATGAGAGATCTTTCCCAAGTGATAATCTCGGTTTGGGCTCAATTTTTGCCTATAAGTAGAATCCATAGGATAAGTAAGAGCCCTAAAAGAGTTTGTGCCCATACGCTGTTATTATTGAGATATTGTGTTTTTATGATATTGGAATAACTCACTATCGTGATTCCCTTCAGAAACATCAGAAAAACTCATATTAGAATATCAACTTGAAACTTTGTATATAGAGAGATCTCACTGAAAGTGGTTTATTGTAAAAGTTTTAGGCCTATTCCATGTTCCAATCCTAAGATACAGGTGTGGTAATCTAATGTCACTTGGAGAAACAAGTTTTGGTGTTCGTATTTCCGATTAGGAGCATTCAGCAAAGATGAGACTTTCACAATAAACTATTCTCATTGAGATCTCTTTGTGTGCAAAGTTTCAAGTTTAAATTCTAAAATGAGTTTGTTTCGTGTTCCTAAGAGAAACCACAGTAATGAATTATTTCAATAACTTAAAAACATAATATCTCAACAACAACAACAGGCTATGGGCGCAAACCCTTTAGAGCTCTTACGTACGGTATGAGTCCTAGCTATAGGCAAAATATGGACCCAAATCGAGAGTATCACTTTGGAAGATTCCCTCGTTAGTAGGCCTGTTCGATCAGTTCAGCTCTTTTAAGCGGAACTCTTCGAACAGCTCGCTGGAAGAGCTGAACTAATTAAATAGTTCCTTCATTCAGAACAAAATTTGAACTGTAAAACCCATAGTTATAAGTACCTTAGTCCATTATCCCTTGTCTAATCCCCGGAGAATCCTCAGGAATTGTTTAGAAATGGCTTAAAAAGTAAAGAATGCGTCATTATAGATCAATACATGACATATTTTAGTGATATTCTCACTGGAATTTTGTTTCCATTAATCAAGGCTGTCGATAATTTTTGCGGATGGAAGGGGCGAAAAATTTGCCAGACATTCAAACGCAGACTGTCTGTGAGAAAAACCAGGTAAATAGTTGACTGCTAAAATTTGCTAGACAGGTTTTGAGAGATAACTCCAAATTTTCGTAGACATGATATAAAAAGTGGGAGAGCCAGCTCACTCCATCCCCTCCCATATCGAAAGCCCTGCCACTAATGTACATCGATAGACAAATAGGTAGGTAGATAAATAGATAATCTATCCATCTATCTATCTACTCATCTTTAGTATAGGTTGAATTGTATTTAACAATAAAGCCTATAATAGCTGCATATGTTTGATGAAGACAAATAGAACCCTTGGGATAAAGAAGAGTATTATCATTATCATCAGCATCTATTGAATAATTTTATTCAGAAGTGAAGTTTATTTCATTGTTAATATAATCATTACTGTTCTTATTGTATATAAAGGAATTTAGTTCAATTTCATCATTCAAATCATTCATTTCGTAAAAATAATTATTAATATCATTCAAGATCATTTCATATTCATTCATTAGCATTATATTGTCTTTTTGATGAACCCTAATATAATTATCTTGCTGAGAAAGAGTTGTATCGGTGCTTTGAAGACGATCGGATCATTACTAATGCGTTGACGATAAGCTCTACAACATTCAGCATTAACATTGATGCTCATATTTAAAAAACATCTGGAATGTAACTAAATGATTAAGCCGATAAAAAAATATTCATCAAATAAAAATTAAATCTCAATTCATCAACTCGTAGAATAAAAATTCTATGAAGAAAAAGTAAAATATTAGACGATAATTTACTTCCGTGAAAAAAAAAATTATTTTAATAATGAAACTTTAATTTATAGTTTCTACATATATTATTTTAAAAAAAAGTGTTTTTATTTTACCTTCTAGCTTGAAGCCGAGACATCTAATACTTTTACGTTAGCTTCTTTCCTCTTTTGTACCAGCCGAACGTTTCTATAGCTAATTATATGACTATATTTAAAAATATATATATATTAGTATTTATCCGAAACATTTATGTACTTAACAAAATTAAATCAGTAAAGAGAAAACTCCCTAGGAAGTCCCTATATAGGGATTCCCCTGGGATCCTTTGTAGGAGAATGGACTAGGGTAGCGAATGTGATGATAAACAAAAATTTATAAAATCTTTTTTATTGCTCAATCTCGAATATATAAACACCTAGTTTTCGTTGAATTTCACAAAAATGATGAAATCAAAGTGTAATGACATGCTAGTTACTGAATGACTAATTGATGTAAACAATCGCCTGACACATTTTGTATTTTTGCGTTATGAGCTTTTTCTCCCAATATCTATTTCATATAAAAGAAATTTACAAATTGGATTTATGATTACAAAAACTCTTTTTATATGATGAAATTAATAGGTAAAATAATCGTATTTACTCAATGTATTTTTCAAAGGAATTTTTCTTGTGTTGATGACTTATGTACTATGTTTTTGTGATTACTTTCTCTTTTTTCTTCTATATAAAGCTTTTTATTCTTTTCATCTTTTTCATAGAGATATTCAAACAAACGAAATGTCATCGACTAATAATCTTTTCAATGAAGTATGGAAAAAATTATCAGATGCTCTGGAACAAATCTTTCAAACTCCAACTATTGAACAAAAGGCTTACTTCGACCTTTATAAGTCAGTTTCTTTTATTATTTAAAACAATATTATAATAAGATTCTTTTTTTTTCTTAATATATACTTCAGCACTGTCTCTCGATACTTTAATAGTTCTGAATATAACCAAATTATACTGCAGGCATCATTAAACAGACCAAAATCAATAAAACAATCAGATGAAAACGAAAATGATGAAGAAGTTGATACAGATATTCCTGGTGGTGAAATGTACTTTAATTTAAGAAATTTTCTTAAAGAAAAACTTGAAACTATAGCTGAAGTAAGTATATACACATTTATAAATAAAAAACAAAACAACAAATATATATCTATATAATCATAATATAAGAATGAATAAAATTTAATAATTGATAATATTTCAAAACCAAAATTATTAAAAATATTAATTTCTTATTATAGGATGGAAATAATTTGGAAGGTGAAGATTTTCTTCGATTTTATGCTAAAACATGGGGAAAATATCAAAGTTTCAGCCAAGTTATAAATGGTTTATTTGGTGCGATGAATACTGGTTGGATTCGTCGTCAACGTGAAAGTAGATCCAAAGGTATTCATGATGTTTTTACAGTACGTTATTAAATAAAAAATGATTTTTTTTGTATGTAAAAACATATTTAATAAATATTATTTAGATGGCAATGCATATATGGCAAGATATATTTTTTAAAGAATCTAATCGATCATTGTCCCAAACTTGTTTCAAATTAATCAAAGATGATCGTGATGGAAAATCTGTTGATTTACTATTAATTAAACAGGTTGTTCAAAGTTATGGTATAGAATAAATATATTATTATAATATTTTTGAAAATTCTTATTCTGATAACTTTTAGTATTAGCCGGATCTACAGAAGCTGAAAGAAAGAATAAAATCAGCCATCAATCATCTCCAACACTTACAACATATATTGACTATTTTGAAAAACAATTTATCGAAGAAACCGAACAATATTATAAACTTGAAGATCAGAATTCTTATGGAAACAATTGTACTATTGAATATCTTCGAAAGGTATTATTAAAAATTGGTTGTTGCTTTTTTAATTTATTAAATAAGATTTTTTATTTATAGATTGATCGACGTTTAAAAGAAGAAGAAGATCGTGTAAGAAATTATTTACATCCAACAACAGCGGATAAATTAATACCAAAACTCGAAGAAATTCTTATTAAAAATCATCTTGAAGATATTAATAGCATATCAAAGGATTTATTACGTGAAGAAAAACTTGAAGGTAAATATCAATAAATTTATTTTACTTAAATTGTGTTTTTATTTTTGTCATAGATTTACGTATTGTATTCGAACTACTTAAACGAATAAACGTTCATGAACGAATTCAAAAAGATTTAGAAACAGTAGAGATTGCTAAGGGTAATACTTCAAGTATATAAGTATATATAACAGCGGCTTGCAAAATGATTTTTTATTAAAATAATAAATAAAAATTAAATAAAATTATTTTTACTTAACGAAATTTATTTGCGACCTTTCGACTCTATAAAAGGTCATTAGTCAAGAAACACAATCTAATGTATAAACTAGATGACTCTATTTTACGATATAGATAAGAAACATTTAATTGAACAATTATGTTAAGATATTAAAAAAAAGAAGAAACATATTAAACATATACAAATATGTAGAAACAGAAAAAAGAAGAAAAGAGAAACGTGAGAGATTATATGTCGACAAGGAGAGAGAAAGACAATATAATTCCCTTTTTTGAAAGAAAGGGTTATAGAGCGCTTAAATGCGCCGGCTAAAGTGTTTAAATTTTGTGTCCGATCAAGCCAATCAGAATTCAGTATTCGCTAAACCAATGAAAATTCACCAATAATTCTAAGAAAAGTTCGGAACATAGGTTTTTTTGGGGTTGGCAAATCGAATGGTACTATTAGTTTTTCAATTTTTACAAATCATTATTTTCTTTAGAAAAGGGCTTTTTTAAAGAAAATAATGATTTTTTATAAAGTTTGACCAAAGGTAATCAGGGTTGGGGAATCGAATGGCACTATCAGTTTTGGAAATCTTTGAAATAATTTTTTTCTTTCGATCGAAGTGAATTCCATCAAGGGCTTTTGGTGTTGCGTTTCCAATCAATAAAAGTGTTATAGTTGAACAATTCATTGAATCATAGATTTTCAATGTTAGATTGAGAGATTTGAGATTTTACCAGGCTGAAAATACAATGAATCAAAAGTTTGCGAGGTTATGCTCTCATCCACTTAAATTTTTTCAGGCTTAAATTTCCAGCAATGATGAGTCTTCAATGTCGAGCTCTTAATCAATCACAACAGTTTCAGACTGGATGTCGAAGTATTCAGAAATCTAATAATGGAGCATGTATATAACAGAGCTGGGCAACTCGATTCGGTTCGATTCTTGAATTGAAGGAAATTCAATTGAAAATTTTTTGAAATGAATCGAATCGAATTAATTCCCTTTTGTAGCTGAGTTGCCCAGCTCTGGTATAGAGAAAACTACAAAGAATGAAGAAGAACGGATGCACAGACGAGGCTAGTCGTTCATTTCTACTTTTAATTAAAATTAAATATGTTCGAGACTAATTAGGGGTTGTTTAACCAGAACTAAGTTTACGAGGGAACATCCCCGACTGTCTTCTCACTTTTGAATCAAGTATATGCCCAAGTGAGAGAACTCAGTGAACTATTAAACGCCTTCAAAGGATTTGGTTTCTCAGATCGTTCAAGCAGAGATATACAATTATTAGTGTTACTAGTTTGGCTGTACTACTGTACTAATATATATGATATATTCAGTAAAATCTTCCAATGCAATGCAAGTTTATATCATTAGTGAAGTAGCCAATACTGGTTAAGATCCTAGAATGTGAAGATAAATCAATGCTTTTTATCGGAGATACAAACTTGTTTGACATGCGGATTCATTATAAAAAGCAATATGTACTCTTCTTCAAGGATGTAAACATTCCCTTGACTGAAGGGAGGATCATATGAAAAATCTAAAAATGAGGTTGTATGTCTAATTGTTTGTGCTAAGGTCAAAAGAAAATCAGAGTCCAGATAAGTTTGTACTCTTACATATATACTTGCACGCGTTGTTTTCAATACCTGGTGAACCAATCCTAGAGTCGGATCCTATACGTATATCATCGGAAACCTGACGACGAAATCGTGTCGGAGCCCGTCAGATTACGCATCCAATTGGATCCGAGTAACTTAATCCGATAAAATCCGATACTACAATAGTGTAATGATGACTGCTCAAAACTTTACGACGTAGGAAAAAATACAAAAATCAATCTTATAACTATCTCAATTCATTCATGACTATTTGAACTTCTATTACAAGAAAAGACCGCATTTTTAATGCAGACATCAGCTTGAAAAAAAATTAATCTAGTTACTCGTATCAGTATGATTTCATACACCCGTAAAACCACCAGAAATACACTATATGTCATCCAGTTAATAATAGTATCCACAGCGAATCATTTCGATTTATAACACACTCTTCATGAATATTGTCATGTGTTAATACATCGGATGAAGCTTTCTCTATCGTTCAGCTAGCTCTCGGCAGTTTCATATATATCTATTCATATACAAAATCGATTACACCCACACGTCTTCTATCATATGGAAAAGTATGTTCTATTATTTCATACTTCTCTTTCCAACTTTACATGAATATTTAGTATGATAGAAGCCGACGCACAAGGTCTTACTAATAGATGAATTCAATTCTATTCAAGGCGGAACCTTTCATGAATACCCAGTAATGAAATCCAAGCTGTTCGCCTGAAAATTCTCTTGAGGCTGCAAGAGCCCTATTTGATAGCCATATTGTTTTTCATTTGCAAAGGACAGGGGCACAGAAGGTCCTGATTTGGCCCATTGGACTTTTTCATATTATATCCAGCACAATCATATATAGAATGAAAGAGCTTCAGTTGGCCAGTATTTTTATGCTAGATTTCAAATACATTCCAAATACAGTTGAAGATTTTCTCCTGCAGACTTCGAATAGTTTTATTGCGAATAAAAGCTCATGACATAATAGTCTTTTAGATCAATTTCCAATGTATAAACTTTAAAAATTCATCTTCTATTATAGCTCATTGAAAAGCTCTTTTCACGGGCTACAAAACCATACAGTTTTTAAAATTATTCAAGATGGGCCAAGAAAAAAGTCTAAGACTACAAAGTATCACAAAGTAAAAACTATGTCTATTCTTACATATGATTTAACATATTTGATTGATGATTTTTTTCTAAAAGTCGTATAAGCCAGCGCAGTGAAGTGACGACTGAATACTTTGGATCACCTTCACGAATCCGATTTTCACACGCACAGCATCAAACGATTGCTTCACGAGGCATAACAGAATACGTATTATCACATGATATAATTTCGTAATAGATAGATGGTTCTTTTCTCAATTACTCAATCAAGCAATCTTATAACTAATTCCAATAAAATAACATTGGCGCTATGTATTTTGTGTTGCTCTTAAAAGTATGTTGTTCTCCATGTCACATATAATATTCGTGCTACTATAGAGCTGAAACGGTTTCTTTTTCTCCTTTCTTTCCAACGATTCTCACCAGCCTTTGCGTATCTATTCCTTTGATGATAAAGAAAAAAAATATCCCACACTTCTCAATCTCTATATATGTTTATTTCCACACACTATATTTTCACTGTTTTTACCTGCACCGTCCTTTCTCTTTGCATGTATGATCATCAAGCATAGTATTAAATTCATTCGGAGAGTGTTAACAATAGATTGATAGGATATGTAACTATGATTCATGAGCTCCTGTTTAACGAATTCTAAAGAACAGCGTGTGAATGTGGTAATATTTAAAAGAATGCTTATACAAAAATTTGTATGATTGTTTTAACCAGAAGAAGTGAGCTTTAAATAGATCTCATGACCACTAGAGCGATGGAGCCAACCGTTGTCACACAATTATTTAACATGGATAAAATAAGTTAGACCTCAATCATAATATGAATGTCATATGATAACCGATGTCGGATTTGATTTAAAAGAATAATAACAAGAAACAGTATGAATCTCCTTACAGATTTACAAAAAAAACACGTACCTATTTGATGATAGTGTTTCTATTTTTCTGAATCTAGAAATACTAGAACTTTATAGGTGAGAGAAAAGATAATCTGACGAGTTATAACAAGAGTTAGCATAAAAACAATGTTTGAAGGAATCGTAAATCAAATATGTTATATCATATATAAAAGTAGCTATACTTTTTACTTTATGGTCTTAGATTTGTTTAGGCCTACCTTTAATAATTTTAAAAACTATATGGTTTTGTAGCCCGTGAAAAGAGCTTTCCAATAAGCTATAATAGAAGATGAATTTCTAAAGTTTATACATTGGAAGTTGATCTAAAAGACTATTATGTCATGAGCTTTTATTCGCAATAAAACTATTCGAAGTCTGCAGGAGGAAATCTTCAACTGTATTTGGAATGTATTTGAAATCTAGCATAAAAATACTCGCCAACTGAAGCTCTTTCATTCTGTATATGATTGTGCTGGATATAATATGAAAAAAAGTCCAATGGACCAAATGAGGGCCTTATGCGCCCCCTGTCATTTCATCTAATTCATCTAAAATATCACGAATATATGTTTTACACCAATGTTGAACATTTAACATTGATTGTCCAATATCAAATTCATTTCATCGATATTTATCTATTGTAAGTAAATCAAATGATAGAATATCTTCTAGTGAAGTTAATATTACATCACAATTTATTAATGCTTGTTGTAAACGATTAAATATTTGATTAATTTCTTCTTTATTAAAATTCATATCACGTCGACAAACAAATGGTAAAATGCGTTGATTTAATAAATCACCTAATTTACATCGTAATAATTGATAATTCATTGAAAATAAAGATTTTAATACAATTATACGAATTAAACTAGATGATGATAAACTTAAATTAAGTGCTAACATTGGAAGAATAACTGAAGTTTTTCCTTCATTCATATTCATTTACATGACAATATTATGTATTGAAGAATTATCTTTTATTATTTTTGGATTCATCATATGACGTGCAACTTGAATTTGAATATCTCGAATGGTAATATTCATTTTGAATTCCATGATTAACCATGAAATATGTTCTGCTAGTATCCAACTTGTATGAGGAATATTGGAAATTTCTTTTTCAAAATTTTCCCATTTATCATAATTGCAAGATGTAATGCACGTTCAATTTGTTGTTCAGCGATACAATTGACGGGAAAATCACTGAATAATATATATTGATCAGTTGTGGAAAATAATGATGGTAAATTTTTGTTGTTAATTTCTTTTTTTAAAAAAATATTTGTAGAAAGATAGATATTAATATTGTTGGTGAAATTCTCATCATTAAACCTGTTTGAAATGATAATTCATTATTTCATATAATTGATTTCATTTAAATCAGAATATTGTCTTTGATATTGTTTAGTCACTTGAAATTTTGTCCAACTTTTTATGAGATATTCTTTAAAATGATTAGCAATATCGTTAAGAGAATTAATTTGAAAATCTGTTGAAGGAATTATTTCTATAGGAAAAAATTTTTGATGTTTATTTGTTATTTTAATAGATATAGTTGGTTTAATGAATTCAGGATATGGAAGAGTTCGTATAGTGATGTTATTGATAACTTCAGAATTGATTTGAGTAGTTGAAAATAAAATGGTTGTGTATTATGTTTTCGAGAAATATAACGAAGAAAATCTAAGAGCATTTCAAGACGTTCAATTTCATATTTTTGATTAGGAGGCTTTTTCTAGTTTTAATTGTTCAATTAATTCAAATAAACCAATCCAAATCTTCTTTGATTGATAGTTATCTGTTAACCATCGAGATAATGGAAAATATGTCAATGGTAAACTATCTGTTAGATATAAATCTCCATTAAAATACAAACAATCTACTAGTCGAAGAGGATTACTATAAGTGGTTGATATGATTTTGTTATATTTGTCAATCGAATTTCTTCTTCCATTTGAGGAGATAATCGTGCTATCGGATTATATGAATCCCGATAATTCCAGTAGAGTTTAATTAAGACTTTTTCGTTGTATTCTTTGTTTTCAAATAATTTTTGTATGCTATGAGATGTATTTGTTAGATACATAAATTTCCATTGTTCACTTGTTTCATATAGTTTGTTTTGCTAATAAATAATATCCAAAATGTTGCATAGAATAAGATAAACTTTGAGTATTCCATTCGATTTTTATCATACGTGTAGAATGATCAGGAGAATAATTTACCTTTGGTGATGAAGTTGCAATTTGAGAAAGAATATTTAAAGATGTTGTATTGTATGGTTAATCAGACTACGATCCAACTGAATTTAATAATTGAAAAGAACGTTCCATTCCAGTCATTTTTGTATATTGATCTGGTAAAGGATGAGATGTCATTTCATATAATAAAGCTAAATAGAGCCATCCGGTTGGAATATCTGTTGTTCTCTAGCGACAATTTGATGACTTTTATCTAATTTTTTTTTCAACTTGAACATGTCCAAATGGAATAATCACTTTTCAACATAGGCGATATTTATTTTCTTGATTATTACTGTCATAGGTGATAGAAGAAGGTAGTGGCGTAACCAGGGTAGGACATGAGTAGGCGCCGCCTACTCACCGGACCTGTTTGCCCACTCACCCGAAATTTTTTAAAACTGAACTTTTTATTTTTACAACAGTATCTGTTTGAAAGCGATCGATAGGGTGTCCGGAAAATCATTAGAGTTTGGAAAATTTGAATATCTTCAACATTCTTCACCTGTATAAGCCGTATTTTTTTTCTGAGGATAGAGGACAGAGAGCGGTTTCTATTTATAAAGGAACAGTCCTTCTATCGTCATAAAACCACCAAACGTTTCCTCACTATATTACTGATTACTTTAATGAGAATTTATTCATCATTCAAGAATAATTCTGTTGCTGTAGTTTTTGTTGAAAACTGGATCACCTACGAAGTTTAGTCATTATGTCATTTCTCTTTTTATTTTGAAGCATATAAAAAAGATGCTAAGACAAACGCATGTGAACATTAACTGTACTGCTTGATAAAAAGTAAAGCAATATTCTACGATATCGGACTATAGCTATGAGCAAGAGACATATCTATACACTTTACCTATGTAGTGAGGAAAAGTTTGGTGGTTTTATGACCATGAATGGACTGTTTCTTCAAAAATAGAAACTTCTCTCTGTCCTCTATCCTCAGAAAAAATTCGGCTTATATGGTTGAAGAATGTTGAATATATTCAAATTTTCCCAACTCTAAAGTCTTTTCGGACACCCTATATGTGTATTAGCAGTAGAGCGCGGCTTTGTGATCGACTCCGAGAAACTCACCGATGATTTTGCTGATTTGCATAAAAATAGTAGAATTTTGTTAAAGTAAAGTCTTTATATAACCTTTGGATTTGTATATTTTCTTCATTTAAAAAAAATAGTAACATCTAAAGCGTAATTTTAAGGATAAATAAGCTAAAATCTTTTCGTAATGCGAGAAAAATATATGTCGCATCACTATATAAATATTATATAGTATTTTTTAAAACCGGTAGGGCAGCGCCCACTCACCCGACAAATCCTGGTTACGCCACTAGAAGAAGGCCAGCTTTCAAACCGATCAATGTTCCAAACCATTGATTTTCATCGATATACATATCCGAATATTCACGAGAAGTGATCACATTTCGATGAGTGTCATATCGAAAAGCAATTCAAGACGAATAAAATAACGTTCAAATAAGTTTTTAAAGAAAACTGATGATTGATTGATTAATACTTGCGTTGTTTCCATATTTTTTGTTATGATAAATCCATTTTTTATCGATAGAATATAATGTTTATCAGTAAGAAAGTTTAAATCTTGAAAATGAATTGGTCGAAATTCGATTTCATTAGTTCTTTCATTTTTCCAATGACTATAATTTGATATAAATATATCTGGTAATTTTTTTTCGAAACAATCAGAAAGAATTAATTGAAATATCTCATTTGTTTGATTATGTCGTTCTTTACTTGTCAAACGATGAGAAAAATCAGTGTAATTAAATTCATAATAAACTTTTCCATCCATATGATATCCATGTTTAGTGATATAAGCACCTTTTTTGTCTGATGGTTGTACTTCAAAAATTTGCTTGCCAAAGACACGAATAAACAATTGATCTGATGTCATTTTTTCAGGCGAAAAACCAATCGTTACTTTATCGACTAAAAATGTACCTCTTATACAATTAATTAATACTTTATTCGATCTATACTGAGCACTGTATTGACCATCATAGATATCTGTATCACATTTTATCCATTTTCCACCAGTTGTACTGCTAGTTTTGTTCACTGCCCAATATTCACCAATAAACTTATTTAAACTTTCGTAGGAAGTGTTTTGAAGGAATTCATTCAGAATTGGTTGTAATAATATAAGATTATGTTCATTGAATCGCATTAGATTTCTCATGAAAACACTTAGATTCAGTTTGTTTTTTCTCAAAATAAGATTATCTTGAACAGTTGTTGCTAGTTTAAGTAAACAGATAACATGTTCATTCAATAATGATATACGATCAGCATTATCTATATGTGATGCAAATGTCAATAAACCTGCCATTTTGCAGCAATCTTACGACATTTTAAAGCTAAATCAATCATTGGAATTTTTCTTGTTGAATTACAAATAGTCAATATTCTCATAACAATGATTGTAAGAATTACTAACTCTAATTCGCGTTGCCAATTACATTGACATTCATTTAAACGACGATCTATTCGTAAGATTAATTCATCAACAAAGTTATCATCTAATAATTGTTGATGTGATTCTGGACACCAGAAACAAATGAGATCCTCTCAATTATCTGTTACAGGACCATATTGTAAAAGTGAATGTGTGATAAGAATGGCAACATTTTCCTCATTCATTGGTAAAGAATCTAATTCTAATATACTCAAAAGATTCCACCATTGTAAACGATGACCAGAACCAAATTCAACAAATTGTGAAGATTTAATTGATGATGAACAATTAGATAGTTGAGCAATTACACGATTTTGTACGAATTGCGTATTGTCAACAGAAAACTGTAAAATTTTGTAATTTGAATCGGTAAGTTGAGGTGTTAACACATTCGCCACGATGTGGCCCATCGGTGGGCTACGCTATATTTTAATAAGTATATAGAAAATCACTTTCTTTTACTTTTTTCTAAGCAAGAGATTAAACATAAGGAGTCATCTGTGCTGTCTCTAGTACTTTATTTGAGTCTTTCACCCCGTAACAATATGCTTATCATTAAAACGCTCCAAACAAAAAAAATTATCACAGTCCGAACAGAAAGTTTTTACTTTCTTTGCTATCGCATAGCTTGCTTCTCTTGACTGGTGTGCCCTTTCCTTTGCATAGCAGCCAGTGCATCGTCTGCCGACATTGCGCGTAGATACTTCTTTTTCTTCGAGCTTGTGATCAGCGAGTTTGCCCTTCGAATGACTTGCTGATTGTTATCTTGGACCAAGTTTCAGCTTCTCGATTGGCGTGCCAAGCAGCAAAGATCGCACAAGACTTTCACGAAACTGCAGAATGGTCACTTTACTGTCCACGTAGTTTTCCTTGTATATCAAATAACTATTTACCAGTACCGTCCCAAAAACTAGTTCAAATGCCACGTTGCGGTACCATTTTATTGATTTCCTGAAACACGTGTAATATGATGATAGTTGATCAGATAAATCGGTGCCTTGCCTTCCTTTGTTGTAATCTAATACAACTTGGCGCTTCATGATGTGCTCATTTTGAAAATTTGTTTTTCCACTGTCTACTACACTTGCTGAATGTGATGGTTTTGTAGATACCATCAAGACATCTTGTTTATCTTTCCACATGATCACTTTTATTCCGTCTTTATTCTGGAGCCCATAAACTTCACCACGACTAAGCTCTTCTTGAAGCACTTTTCTTCCGGATCCAACACGATTCCTTCTTAGTGTTTCGATAAGATATATATCATGTTCCAACAGATCTTTTGCAGGAGAAAATACTCGTAAAGTAATTGTCGACTACTACGGTTCGATAACATTCATCCAGACCATCTAATAAGTTCATTACTACTGCTTGAGCATGTCCAATACCTACCATCGATTCTTGCTCACCAGTACAGCTTGCATAATTCCAAGTGTATCCATTGGTAGCCGCTAATTTATACATCTTTATACCGTACTTATGCGCTTTACCTGGTATATATCGCCTGAATAAAAGCCTGCCTCACCATGGTACCATACTTTCGTCAATACTAATAACTAAGCCAGGCATATATACTGATAAAAACCTCTCTTTCAATAAATCTGAGAGTGGTTTCAACTTGAATAGCCTGTCTTCGTTCGAATTATTGTTATTATTGTTCGAAAAATATCAAAACTTGAGGAGTAATTCGAACCTCTCTCTCGACATGGTGCTTCGAATAGTCTCCAACCCGTACAACTAACTGCGGCATTTGTACCAATCCCATCTCGATGATGATCCCAAAGAACTTGAGCATTTCCTCATGAGTGGTTGCTTTCCATCAAGCGATACTTGAACCGTCTGCTAATCTCGTGGACTTACACGTATTGGTCCGCATATCGATTAGTTTCATGAACCATACGATCGACAACTTCGTCTATGATGAAATGTCAATTACAACCGATAGGATTGTCCATATCATCTTCTGAAGCAGAAGTTGCTCCTTCGACGAGTTCATGATCTTTCACAAAATTCTGCATCTGATTCCGATTCTATTTCATTCCAGACGTTTGAATTCACCTCGTCATCAGACATTTCTTCGTCGAAGCTTCCAGATACAATGCGCATTCTATACAGATCATTGTCCAAAAAACTCACTTCACTAAAGGAGCTAGTGCTCTCTTCTGTATCGGTTTCTTCGAATAACATATGAACGATTCGGAAACTTCGGCTGCTTTTATACGTGAAACCACTGATATAAGAATAAGTAAGAAAAAACTGGAAATTTTACACTGACTCATGATTTGTTATGATGTTAAGAAGAGAACGGTGAGTCACCCGTAGACGATGGTGAAAAGGTGACTACGTGCATTTATTAGAAGTTAACTGTTGACAGAAATGGATATTTCGAGCACTTTCTCCATGAAAACTGAATCGTGGTGAATGCGTTAATCTCTGCCGAAATCTTTGTTTATCTTAAATTCTCGTTTTGCCCAGACTTATCCCCTATTTAAGTCGATATAACAGATAATATCTGACATAACAGTGAAAAAGACTTATATGGCTCGTATGTATTTCAAATCGTAATACAAATTAATCAGCTGAATTAATAATAAAGATTGCTGGTCATAATTATTTGGAATTGACTTTTTATGGGAAAGTGATCGAAATGAAATTATAATAAGAGAATATTTTAGTTTTTTTTGATAAAGTTTTTGAAAATAATCACTATCAATAAAAGGTTTTTCAATTCAATTAATACGAAAGGAGACTTATTACTTTAATCATGATCATAATGAAATAGGATAATGTAATAAATTAAAAAGAATTTTAAGAAGACTCATAAAAATTTAGGTAACGAATAAAACAACATGTTTCATTGGTCTCGTAAAAACATGCTTTTTCAATGACATTTTTTGATGATATTAAATGAGTTTCGTGGTTTTATGATATCACTCCCGTGACCTAAGCACGTCGACCAAAAGCGTGGTTTCACTTACAGCGATTGACTGCAATTTTTGTCAAAAGAAAGTTTTCCTTGGGTATATGACAAACAACTTTTGAATATGCACAAATTATTGATGAACCTGTAATACTAACAAATCAGAATTGTTTATATTAACGAAAAATAAGCAATTACGTTTCCATCATTTTATCATTTTAAATAATGTTTATCGATTAATGATTTCATCTCTCCTTAGAAAGACATTTCTCTTTCAACTTTTGATAAATATTTTTTTAAAGATATCTTTCAAATAAATCTTTATTTGTCATAGTAAATTCATACAAGAAATCTTCTCTGCTATTCTCTCGACTCAACTTGGTTTCTGAGTCCAAAACCTCTAACTTGTCCATCTCTACTACTCGTGTTGACATGGGACTTGTCTGGAATAATAAGAAAAAATGTATTTGTCTATCTTGAATGATTACACAAGTTGTTCATATTAGAGTATTTAACTAATTTTTTCCATTGGTACATCTAAACGTTCTTTCGCAATTTATCGAGTGTTATTATTTCATCTTTTTTCTGAGTTTAAAATATTATGTAAAAGTAGCATCTGCAGTTTTGTAGATGAGAAAATGCTCTGTTTAATACGACATATTTGCTGGTTTATTCGAAAAAAAGAAATGTATTATTGTTACACTCAAAGATAGAACATTGAAAAAGCAGATAGAATTAGTCATTGATTAAATTGTCAGAGAACCGCTTAAAAAACTGTTGAACCGATCCTCGTTTCTTTAAATGCCTATCCGATGACATCGGTGATTTTTGCAGTGTTTGATTTAATGGCTGCAAAAAAACAGATTCAAGCAGAATAATTTGTGGATCAACTTCTTTCAGATAAATTTTGTGAACATCATCTCGTTGATGTTCACAGCGAACAACTTGAAATTGAGTGCCAGGTAAAAGTAACACTTCCTGATTATTCTTTATATATGAATGCGGTCCAACGTCTTTTCCTTTTAAACATTCAATAATGAATAAAATTCTTGTTCCCGTCGAAGTGACAAAATGTTTTCTCTGGCAGATGTTCTTATTCATTGTACACGAAGAAAATCCCCACCAGATAACATCTTTTCCTTCCTGATATTTTTCGTAATCTATATGTGTATCCAATTTAAGAATTCGATAAATTGTAAGACGAATCGATCGAAGACGAGAGAGAGCAGTAAGGATGAGTTTTAGATACAGAAACCATGGTTTCAATTGATCTCGATCTTTATTACGCAATGTCGAATTGAGAATATAATAAAGTGAAGACGTGTATGGTTCCCATTCCATAGTATAGAGTGCAATTGAAGCCGATTCATCAGATGAGAGATCATCTGAAGGTTTTTCAGTACCTACTTTAGCGATAATTACTCTTTTTTGGACATCATGAACGATCGAAATAAGTGGTTCCACGGCTTCTTCCAGTGAGACTACAGGATAGTTACTAAATCCTTCGATAGGTTCCAGCATGGTGCATGGTTCTCCAGCAATGTCGGAAAAGCGATGAGCAATATTTGTATCTTTGATATGTTTTGAAACAGCCATTTTGACAATAGAATTGCGGATAATGAATGTATTCTACCTTAAAAAAAGAAAAAGAATAAGTGTTATCATCTATTTAACAGACTGTTACAATATAATAAGCAAGTGAAAAATACTTGAGTACCCGAATAATAATTAAGAAAAACGAATAATGAAGTGGATAATTAAAAGGAATACATTGTACTAGACTGAAAATGGAATAGAATAACTAAATATCTATCCTCGTGACACACAAATCAAGTCTCGAATAGACATTATATTATAGTCGACTCTTTGTCTAATTGAGAATATTCTTACTCTCCTCCTTTATATATTAGAAGAAATCACACACCGTGACTGTATGTTCTCTTCTTTTCTTAATGTTTTTTGTGTGCAATTAAGGAGAAAAGTGAACGAAATGTGTCTTATCATTTTTTTCGAACGTCTGTTTCGCGTATAATGCGTAGAACGTAATGCGAAGCAATAATATTATATTTTTTCTTTGTCTAACATCGACCACCATTTCTCTACTAAATGAATTCAAATTTAAAGAGGTGATTGAAAAATACACCCATAAAATGTAAATAGAAAATGTAGGTGATGTCGTCTCCAAATTCGACTCTTTTTGGACGATATTCGCCCACGATGATGCTCCAATATTAATTACCTTTGTTATAAGTAGAACTCAATGACCTCTACAAGATGCCGTTTTTCTTCTCTTAATAACTCGAAAACTAACAGAGAAAAGCGTCAAATATAGGTTTTTCACTTGTAGAGGGAATCAGAACACATTGTAGTTCTTAGATAATATTGCTCAAGAACAAGTTTAAAAAAGTTACTCATGTTCCAAATACAACTCACTGGACTCGAAAGTGGTCGCTCATTAACAATCTCATTTGATAGCCTTCTGTCTTTGTTAATTAGTTGAAATATAGACGAAGCTATAATCAGTGTTTAGTAACGAACTGACGCATGCAATGAATCATTTGCTTTTTCGTTAGAGATGAGTAAAATAGCAGTCATGCATTCACTCACTTACTATTATTCACTTTTTTCGATTCGTCACTCAACGACCAGAACATAATAGAAATTTTTTTTCGTTATATACCCTTCCCATATAGCATCATGCGGATGAAAAACACGAATTTTGTTTTGCGTTCTGTCCGTTTAAGTGACAGAACGAAAAAGTGACTAGCAATGAGCGAGTGAGGAAGTGAATGACGGCTAATTTCCCCATATTTATTATTAAAACGCATTTGACGATTCTTTGTTACGAGGCACTTTGGCTTGCTGGATAATCTTGGTGAAAAATGTTTTCAGAAATACTACGATATGAGAAATATACGAGCTCGTTTGTTCAATTATGCATTGTAAGCAAGCCAGTAGTTGTTTCTTTCAAGAAATTGATTTAACTGATGTTAATAGATTTATAATGCTTTTCCTCCTCTAGCAGGCAGACCTTACTTATTTTCATTCACATTGTGGGATAGAATACAAGTTAGATTTATCCGAAGCATGGCTAATAATGCTTCGAAATTTGAAAGAATATTGAAAAAAATCAATCGAAGATCGTTTTCTTAGCTAATTTGAAACAAGAAAAAGCCATATTTACAGCATTTTGTCAAAAGCAAAAGTTTTTGCGAAAAAGTCTTCAAATTAATTTTTTTCAAATGAACGTTAAAGAAAGTCATTAGCAGATCGATCTGCCTGACTTGAGAGCTCAATTGCGCAAGAGAGACTTGTGTTCAATAGAATAATGATGTGTTCTGCATATCTGTTGGTAACGAAAAGATCCAATTGACCATCGCTCGTGATATCATCGACATTAACAAGGTCCGGATCATAATCGCCAGTCAAAAATGTAATGAGTTCTGCAAAACTTCCACCACCGTGTCCAAGCAGGATAAACACGTGATAATCAACATCTATAATACCAGCGATGTCCTGTTTACCGTTACCGTTAAAATCAACGATAACAATCGATATCATACAGGAATTATTTCTCATCTAAAATATCATTTCAGGTGCAAAAGTTCCATTCTCATATCCAAGTAATATACTCATCTTACATTGGGAATAGGTTATTTCTTTTGTACATCATCTTATTTGAACTATTTCAATTAAGTAAAAATAAGAATTTTGTGCAGTTGACTGTGTAAGAAAAAGCGAAAGTGAATATAGTACTTAAAGCTAAATATAATTCTCTTAAAACTCAACAAAATACTTTCATCCTGTTACAGTTATATTATAAACGTAGTTATTCATAATTAGCTTCAATCCTAATTAATTCATCACATTTTAGTTCCTACTCGTAACGCTCTAGAAAGTGATATGCATTTACTGAGCGATCTTCATCAAATAAATGAATGATTGAATGAACGTATTTATCTATGAAATTTTTGTTTTTCTTGTCTAACTTTATTTTCTTTTTCTCCTATGTATATAAATACATAATAAACACAATTTAATAAATGTTAATTGCACGAACGAATTTTGTTTATGTTACTTTAATATATCGATTGACTGATAACTAGCAATATTATTCTCGTTCAAATCTGTTGAGCTTCATCAAGGACATAGTTTAAAATGCGTTATCAAGAATGATCGCATCTGTGTCAAATGAACCACAAGAGAGATCATTTTACGGAATTTTTTACGTTTATCCAACTAACACCTAGGATGAATGTACATTATTATTAAAAAATTTTATATAAAACAAACGCTAATCATATAGGACCACTGTGGAGCAAAACCAATAATTCATTAAATTACGAAGAATTTACAGAAGCATAGTTATGAAAGAGAAAAGTGCTATTTAGAGTACATACAATGATTTTTAATAGAATGGAAGATACTATAAACGCGTTTTATTATCGTTTCATGAAAAATATCGAAAATTATATAATCGTTGCAGATGTGATTTTATATGGATAACGCTGACTAACCATGTAAACGATTTTCTTTGCTATTTATCACCATTTTCGGACAGAACGATTGGTTTTGATCATTTAAACGGCAAAACAGCGTTCCCTAAACTCACTGAGTACGAGACATTTGAGTACTATTATGCGCATTTTTCATGCATATTGTACATTAGTTTTTTAGTCTTTTATACTTCTACACATGTACAGATGCTGATTTATAGCTGAGACGTTCAATCAACTATTTCCAATTTAATTTATTTTACTATATATAAAAGATGAAATAATTTGATTATTTTTTATGAAACCTGATTAAAAACACTTGATTTTGAAATCTTTGCCTTTTTCTCTGAATATGCCAAGTAATCAGAACAACCTAACCAGCAGATTACATATAAAAACGAAGAATATTTCATTTATTCTTTTTTCAATTCATTCTCTAGCTGATTTTGTATATTTCACATTAGTCGCTATTTTTCAACAAATCACATGATATGCTACGTCTTTCTGATGAATTGTAAAAGATTTGTACAAAATAATATTTATCCATCAAAGTAGCGAAGGAAAACATAAATATACATATCATGATAATATTGATATAAAAAACATCTTTCTACGAGTTTTATTTGTCTAACTTCTGTTGATGACGTTACTTTAGTTTTCATATTCTGCAGAATAATTCAGTATATCAGATATCTTAGCTCTGTATAATTTTGATATAGTTACATTGTCATTCTGAGAAAATATTTCTAACTTATAAAAAGTATTTTTAACAACTTAATAAGTTTCGATTATATACAAATATTAGAAATGAGAAAAATAGCAGTCAATAACTCATAGCTAATCAATTTTTTAAATTTATATGTGATCAATATAAAATGTTTTAATCTTGCTAATGTTTTGAAAGTCGACTAAAATAATATCAAATATACTTTCATAAATCCTATTTCTGTTTATTAGATCACACTTTTCTATGATTTGTATAGAAAAAGAACATATGTTAACGGGACAAAATATTCTATATCTATATCCATGTTACCTATTCATTAAAATAAATGGTACTGAGACAAGAATCACAAGAGAACAACAGTATCGAAAAAAAAAGGTGAAATTAATTTTGAGATGTTTATAACTCTTATTATCTACTCATGTAAAAATGAACTTGAATTTTTTAAAATACTTTTAAGTAATTCTAATTACATTCTCAGGAACAAATTTGTTTTATAGAAATTTATAAATATTCTTAAATTTAAGTAGCAAGTATTTCTTGTGTAGTACAACCTTATTTAAGTGAAAATAATAGTGTATGATTATTCACATGCATTCAAGTATTACGAATGAAAGACAACAACACAAGAATTAAAACGTTTATTTTATAGACTATTTGTTATTCTTCGATTGAGTCGTTATTATCTATTTTAATTTGTGGCTTCAAAAACATACGATTTTTTAAAATTCTAAACAAAAGAACGTCATGTAATTAATATTTTAATCGTTATGTTCTTTGAAATTGTGAAAAAATATTACATAAATATAAAATGAACCTTGTTTGCGATAAATAATCTCTAGTCAATTAGTTAAATATTTTATTCAATAAATATATGAAAAAAAATTGTTGGTGACGAATACATAATAGTCTATTGATAAATAAAAAGACTTTTTTGCGATAAATAAAATTTATAAAATTGAGCAAAATTTCTATTTAATAAATATATACGAAAAAAAAAAACTTGTTTATGAGAAATAAATTCTAGCCAACCTAAATTTTTATTCAATATATATAATTAAATAAATCGTAAGTAATTAATTAAGAATTATTTAAAAAAGAAACGATATCTACATAGAGAAGATAATCTTTCGAGCTGATATAGTTCATATGTAAGTAAATTGCTCTTTAATTCCAATTCTTCTGTTCTAGCCTCGATCATCTTACATATCATACTTATTATGTAAGTCATCTAACTTGTTCTATAATATGCCTCTAAAAAAGAGCTGATCATCAGATGGTTTGGATGATGCTGTAGTTCGAATCTGCAAGAACAAGATGTTTTTTTCCCAAAAATTTTCACATGGGTGACAACCGTGAATCTTGTTGGTTATTGTCGATAATTAGTCGAATGAATGACGAAAAAAAAAGATGCAATCAATGAGACCAGTGTATCAACATGAAAAGAGAGAGAAAGATATATTATTTCAAAATTTTATTCTACTGCTTTTATATGATCATTTTATTTTTATAGAAAATACTTTTTTCCATTCTGAAAATATTAAAAAATAAAAAATTTTTCTTTCAGCATTATTGAACGTCTCATTTAAAAAGAAAATTTACACTGGATTAGACTTAGTTCAGAGTCAAAATAATTCCTATCAAATCATCATGTAAATAATATAAATGCTCTGAAAATACATATGAGAAATAAGTTGCAGAGTAATCTTTAATTCTTATAAAAAATGTTCTTTTATTTTATATATTAAATATTCAATCAATGATACGATGAAAAAGATTTTGAGCTGCGTTTGATTTATCAATATTACAAATTTTTTTTGAAACATATTTTCTATCTCGATTATGTACTAATTGTGATATTATACAATGTATAGCATAATTCATAAAATCAACTTATGAATAATATCGAAAATACATAATAATCAAATACTGTAAATTTATTGTTTTAATAAAAAATAATAATTTAACTTTTGGATAGATCTAGAATGGTATAAATAACAGAAAAAAATAAATTATTTCAATTGAAAATAATGATATTCATTTAATCTTACTTTATGAAATAATGAATTTTATTTCTATATAATAAAAAACAAATTTTTAATGTAATATAATTGTTAAATAAATTATACGAAATTTAAAAAAAAAACATATATCTTGATTCTTTCTTTTCCTTTGTATAGTTTACAATCAATTTTAACTTGTTTATAGATAAATGTTTATTATCAAATATTAAGTTTCACATACAATCATATTTTTTATTATTAAATAGTTGCTATACTATTATCAATATTTATTTATACATGTTATTTAAACTATAATATATACAAAATAATTTTCTTTATTGTTTATCTTTTGTATGTTGTTCGAGAAATTTCTTAGTATCTATTATGTGTGTTTACATTAAAAGAAAAAGAGAAAATGCCGATGAGTTTATTAAAAATAAATATAAATTGTATCATCATTCAATTTTGTGAAACAATCATTATAATCACAGATTCAATAACAATATTAAAATTGATATTTTAATAATTTAAAATAAAATAAAAATATAATATTAACATATGGTCTTTTTTTTATCATTAATAGTCGAAAAATATGAAAATAAACTACGAAAAATGTTTTAACTATGTGTATTTTTATTTTCAAACATGTTTTAACGCGATTTTGATCGGTTATTATCTGAGTAGATGAAGAGGTAATTAAGTACGTTTTTATTTTCTAATTTAGTGACGCATATAAAATACGACAGAACAGAAAGAATGTTCTTTGTGGAGAAAAGGATGTCGATTTTGTCTCTGTATGTGTATTACTGACTAATTCTATCATTCTTTTTTTTTTTTTCCTTTTTCTTTTTCATTCTCTTCATCGACGTGTGTCGTTATTTTTCTTCTTGTGCAAGAATATATTAAATAGAAAGGAATGATAATATTCTCTTTCTCTCTTCTTCATTCATTCATTCATCTATTCATTCATACAAAAATAACAAGCTAAAACAAATGCGCGAGTGTCTCTCAATTCACATCGGTCAAGCTGGTGTTCAGATGGGTAATGCCTGTTGGGAATTATTCTGTCTTGAACATGGTATTCAACCAGATGGACAAATTCCATCAGGACAAACAGTGGGTGGTAGTGATGATTCATTTAATACTTTTTTTACAGAAATAGGATCAGGAAAATATGTTCCTCGGGCTGTATTTATCGATCTTGAACCAACTGTTATTGGTATGTATTTCTTTTTTTTTTTTCTATAGAATTTTAAAAATGATAAATATTTTATTTTATTAATTTATTTAGATGAAGTTCGAACTGGTACTTATCGACAATTATTTCATCCAGAACAAATGATTACAGGAAAAGAAGATGCAGCAAATAATTATGCTCGTGGACATTACACTATTGGAAAAGATATGATTGATATTGTTCTTGATCGTTTAAGAAAAATGGCTGATCAATGTACTGGACTTCAAGGTTTTCTTATCTTTCACTCATTTGGTGGTACGTAATCTCATTCTCTATTTTATCTGAATAAAATCTTTTTTTTTTTTTTTTAGGTGGAACTGGATCCGGTTTTACATCTTTATTGATGGAACGATTATCAACTGACTATGGGAAGAAATCAAAACTTGAATTTGCTATTTATCCTGCTCCACAAATTTCAACAGCTGTTGTTGAACCATACAATTCAATTTTAACAACACATACAACTCTTGAACATTCTGATTGTGCATTTATGGTCGACAATGAAGCTCTTTGTAAACGAAAATATTCAACAATCTTTTGAGAAGAAAGAGTGTAGATTACAAAACATACATTCAAATTTAGAAAGATTAAGAATAGATTAGTTGACACATACTAAACAAATTTTGGAAACTAATTTTTAATTTATAGAATTATCTTATTGATAATTTCATAGAACAATATTTCTTTCTGACATTATGAAGATCTAATTTTTCAAATTGAGTTTTTCTAAAGTATCAAACTCTGTTAGCTCATAAGATTTTATTTTATTTAACATATGATTATTTTTAGATGACATTTGTCGAAGAAATTTAGACGTTGAAAGACCAACATATACAAATTTAAATAGATTACTTGCTCAGGTAGTCAGTTCAATTACTGCATCACTTAGATTTGATGGTGCTCTCAATGTTGATTTAAATGAATTTCAAACTAATCTTGTTCCTTATCCTCGAATTCATTTTCCACTTGCTGCATGTATGTTAGAATTTTTTTTTTCATCAAATTTATTCTATCTATTATTTTCTTGTTTAGATGCACCATTTATTTCCTCGGAAAAAGCTTACCATGAGCAATTGTCAGTCGCTGAAATAACAAATGCAGTATTCGAACCGGGAAATCAAATGGTTAAATGTGATCCCCGACATGGTGTGTTCTTTTTTTTTCTTTCGTCTTTTCTTTATTACATTTAATCATCTTCTATTTACAGGTAAATATATGGCTTGTTGCATGTTGTATCGTGGTGATGTCGTCCCAAAGGACGTCAACTCGGCCATTATGACGATCAAGACAAAACGAACAATACAGTTTGTTGATTGGTGTCCGACTGGATTCAAAGTTGGTATCAACTATCAACCAGCAAGTGTCGTTCCTGGTGGTGATCTTGCCAAGGTGCAGAGAGGTGTGTGTATGCTCTCGAGTACAACGGCCATCGCTGGTATGTTCTATTGATTTGTTTATTCTTCGATTGATATTTATTTTTTTTCAGAAGCGTGGGCTCGACTTGATCATAAATTTGATTTAATGTATGCCAAACGGGCATTTGTTCATTGGTACGTTGGCGAAGGTATGGAAGAAGGCGAGTTCAGCGAGGCTCGAGAAGATTTGGCAGCTTTAGAAAAGGACTACGAAGAAGTCGGTGTTAATAGTGTTGAGGTAAGAAAATATTTTATTCTATTTCTTTTAACTTATTTTTTCTTTTATAGGGCGAAGGCGAAGATGATGTCGACGAATATTGAGCCCATATTATATTTCATTTTGCATTGGGCAAACAGCATATATCATTGATCTTCATTTGTTCTATTTTTTCTTAATGTAAAAACAGAAAAAGAAATAAAATAAAAGTATACTTTACTCATTAATAAATTATGTTAATTGTTGATCATAAATGTCTACTGGTATCAGCACGATCAACTAGTTTTGAAAGTCAAATCAGTGAAATACTTTAGAAACATTTGAGCAAAAATTTGAGATTTTTTCTGAAGGAATAAAGATAATGTTTTTTGATGAGACAAATTGTAGACAATTATTTAATGGTTAGAAAAAGATTGAACAATATTTCTCATTATCAAAACTGAAAATAATACATATATATGATTTATTATCCAAATTGATCATCACTATCGAAGAATACAATCGGATATTATCGAATATAATGTAGATAATTCCAACAAAAATGACGAAAATATCATTCTGAAAGATTCTCAATTCCTCAGACAGGAATAAAAATGGTAAAATGGTGTTAAAACGTCTAAAAATATACATAATTATAATGATAGCAACACAGATCATTTTTTGGCATTATTTGTGATCTTGTGTCTTAGTAGAAACCTACTAATAAATTTGAGATATTTAAATACTTTTTCACAAGCGTATTTTAATTATTTACTACAATTTAGAGGACGTTTTCTTCGTCTTTGAAGATGATCTTTTCAATATTTCCAATTTGATAGTAATCAGCGAGAAAATCGTCTGCCTAGCCATAATTATAACCGTCTGCTTCTCCACATTACTATTAAATTAGATTAAAAGTAATATATAGTCTGTTCTATTTCTTTCATTTTGTTGTATTTCTACGATCAATGCATGTGTAGAATTTTATGAAATATTGAAAAAATCATCTTCAAAGACGGTCAAATCATTATTGACTCTGCTGTAATTTCCATACTTTTAATATAGTGCAATGATTGTACGAAAGATAAATAGAGTAAATACAGTCGTAAATTATTTAAAAATGAGAAAAATAATATAACTTGGACAGAATAAATAATACAGCTATTTTCTTGACATATATCGAACAACACTGAAGGTTAGATCATACATTTAAATCATATATGGTATGTATCGATATTCAGTATATATCAATATGTGGGTCATATTTTAAATCCCACTCTCAATACTGTTCCTACGTAAATTAAGAGATACTGAGTGTCATCTATCTTAGTCAGAAAAATATATAAGACTATGAGTGAAGATGATTATAGTAACGCATTTCATGTTACACCATGCATTTAAAAAGTATTGTTCATGGAGGAAAGATTTAGAAGTTTCAACCACTTAACATGGAAGATGTTTT
>JAJEKB010021185.1:1275643-1296071 GCA_022393335.1 Macrotrachela quadricornifera
TTTTTTTAAAACAAAAGATATACAATCGAAATAAGCTTTACGATGTAAATTGTACAGCGTTTCACGCTGCATCTTGTGGTATATTCTGTTTTCTAATAAAATGAATTTAGAGATGTTATCTTCTATGAAAATCGAATCGTGGTGAAAAGGTTTATAAAAAATAATTTGCTAATATTTCCAAAACATAATTTCTGCAAGAAGGTGCTGAGCAAGTCCTCAAACGAGTTTTATTTCTTTATAATATTCATTGTAATTGATTATGAAGAGATACAAACATTATAAATAATTTGATAAGTATATAATGAACAATTTCAGTCAGGGAAACGAACATGGCAACAACTTTTTATGTTGCATCTACTTGCAAGAGGGAGCTGTCTCTAATGGGACATGAAAACTTCAAACTCATACTTGGTAATTTCTTCGAAAATATAGATGAGTTCCATAAAAAAAACAATTTTTCTATATTTCTTAAATTTAACAAACAAAAGACGGTTATTTTATTTATTGTAATCTCTATATATAAAGAAGAACATCTCTGAGGGTGAGGGTGAAATGTCTCCCAGATAGTACTGTAATAGCTAACATTACCAAAGTTTCCATGATGCTTTCCTGAGTTGAGAGGTAGTTTTAAAGAGTTTTGTCATCATTAATAGGAATAGGGGGGAGCGTCTGGCTGCAATTTCACTCAAGTTCTATTGCAATGAAAATTGCGTGAATTTTTTAGAAATTCAGAGAAATTGTTATGATTGTAACATTGATCATTTCGTATCGATAATTCTTTGGTCTAAATGTAAAAATCGAAGGTTTCTAATAGGTTATTAGAGACAAATGTATACGAATGTTTTTTTTTTGATTCACAACTATGGTGTATCCATTTGTTCTCTATAACTCACAGAAACAACGTATTCGTTCTTTTTCTTGACTCATAACGATGACATATCTATATATATAAAGAAGAATGTTTGCCTGTGCGTTATGCATTCAGTCCCTGTGATAGCTAGTGTCACAAAACTTTCCACACTACTTCCTTAATTTCTGAGGAAAGTTGACATGGGTTTGGAACCACCAAACGGGGTGCGTGGAAGGGCTGGGTAAAATTTTATCGCGATCAATACAGGTCGAGATTCTGATGAGTCTGTTCGCTATGTATTTAGTCATTGTGAGAGATAGTGTCATGGAACTATCCACATCAGTTCCTTGAGTGCTACGGAAAGTCGGCAGAATGATTGAGGGTGAGAAAGGGAGGCGTGCGTGAGGATGTCAGCTTGAGCCCGATGAGTAGAGTCCTGTTAAAGATGCTTGAAGCATGCCGGTAAAAATTCTGTCCAAAAGGTTTCAGATGTGATGCGAAAATTTCTGCTGCGGATAGTTCATCCACAGTGGAGAACAGTCCTGTATTTGACTTGTTATGTACAGCAGAAAAAGTCGGGTGCAAGATGCAAAACTTTAATTATATTCTTTTTTCACCGGGTATCTCCACTAGTATCCAAATAAAAAATAAATACATTATTATGCAAATTTATATTGACAATTGCGTTAATAATGTCCGATTGAAAAGTTTTTGGACAAAATATTTGTTTACTTTTGACCACCTAGAAAGTATTACGGACGAGTCAAAAGCTATAGGTAACGACTAAAACTTTATACTCTCTTCGAATATAGTCTTAGAAATCTTGTATCTATTTTTGTTCAAGAGTAGTGAAAATCTTTTTGAAAGACCTGAAAAATAATTATTTTATTTTTTAATTATGAAGCAACATGGTTTTGACTACCGTGCAAGTCCCTTTTCTAGAGCAAACATTTTCCTACAAAGTGTGATATTGAAATAAGCTGCAACTTTTATCCAACTATAGTCATAAGAATTTTGTCAAGACACCCTTTTTAAGTAAAACAGTTTTGGCCAAAAAACCGGTTTTTCAAAAATGAGTATGTCGTTTTGTAGAGCAACTTCCAATCTATAAGATCATATATAAACAAAGTTCTCAACTTTTTATTTCAATTTGCAATAGTGATAACACAAAAGTGTGCAGAAAAATTCTTCGTCAAAACTAATTTTTTAGACTTGTGAAAGATTATTTCACTATTCTTGAACGAAAACTGAAACAAAATTTCTAAGTTCATATTTAAAAAGAGCACAAAGTTCTGTTTCTAACTCAGAGCTTTTGGATCCGTTCGTAACACTTTCGAGCTAGTCAAAAATAAACAAGTATTTTGTTAAAAAAACTTTTCTATCAGACGTTAAAATTATATAAAATAAAAGAATAAAAACAATTTTTCATTTAATTAACTGATTGTAAGTACCACATTGAATGGATTTTAAAGGCTTTGAAATGAAGCATTCGGAAGCGAACTTTTTCTTTTATTTCCTTAATACTGAGAAGAGAGGAAATTTCTATTGAATTTTGAAAAAGAGTAACTATCGTGCATTAAAAGTGATTCTTTCCTTTTGCAAGCATCATCTACTGTTACTACAATAACCTTATTAATTTCACTAAGAATATAATTGAATTAGTTGACTATGTGGAAATATAAAATAATAGAAGATGTCATTGAGAACCTTTAGATTTTATAAAGTTTTTAAATTGATCTTAACAAAGTTTGTTTGATTTATTTTTCACATTGTTGATATAAAACAGTGTAATGAGAAGTATGTATTCCAATATCAATTATTCTATTGACGAAACTTTCACCAATAAAAAAAAATTTACCTATGAGCCCTTAATGCAAGTATGCAAATAAAGATAAGTAATCTTTTTTCTTTTTTACATAACAAACGTCGAGTAAAGTGAAACAAATATATATTATTTAGTGAAAAGCTTGATTGCACAGGAATCTGATAACATAATTTTTCGATAATCAAACCTACCTGTCCTCAATTTGAGCACAAACTCTGTAAAGACAACGATGTAATAATATGGTAATGCATTAACTTTAATTCTTATGACATAGAATGATTGCATTGATAGCGTTATTAGACTGTTGTCATCGTAAACTTTATGCTTGAATTAAAGACAAATAGGTTGAATTATTGAAAAATCTTGACATCAACTTCCTATGTAATCAAGTTTTTTTAACACCTTCGAAGCGATGACATCCACCGCTAGGTCTCACTATATTCAAGATGTATCTTCTTACGAAAATACTTAGTTTTCCATTTTTCTCAGACAAGGAAGTGTACCAAATTTGGTATTTGTTATCTTCACTTTTTGAATCCTTCATTTAGTGTGGTAGTCCTTCCCAAGATTGTCACTCAATAGGCATTTCGATGCATCGATATAAGCTTCCGATGCCCATCGAAACTCCAGAGCGACCCTTTGGAGTGCCACTTTTCGATAGGTCAACCACTCGGCGATGGTACTTTTACAATTACTTCGCAGTTTTTAATCTTCCATTTCGATTGCTCGAAGTATGAAATTCGACAGGTATTTGACGACCACACTATGTATAGTTTTCGACCCCTATGTTTTCTTTACATCGATTGGTTTTGATGGACTAACTCGATTGGCACTTGTAGCCGGTCGAATACCAGTTTTCGCCTGGTGGAGACGTCATAAAATATTATTCTTTCGTCGAGTCCTCGCCCTATCGAAAAGTGGAAATCCGAAGACTCGATATAGAATTTCGATGCTCATCGAACAGTCTTTGCCGATGGGTTTCGAGAGAGAAAAATCGAAAAATTTCGAGTGGTCTATGTTTTATACGATTCTGAGCGGTTGTAATTTCCTAGGGTTTAGAGTAGTGGAAATTTCGACCACTCGAATTTTTGACAAGTTTCAAAAAAATTCGAGTACTCGATACTGGCTAGATATTTTTTCAAAACAGTAGATTCGAACATATACACTTACAAGTATCCGAGCCCTCGGCACCCATCCAATATAATTGCAGAACAGTAGGTTTGAACATATATACTTACGATTACGAAGCTTGTATGGTGTAGATGATCTAAATATGACATTTTCATCTTGAATAAATCTATGGTTCATCTTGAAACATAAACAACTTCGATAGATTCTATTTTGCATATATATATATATATATATATATAATTTTGATTAATTTTTTTGTAACAAGTATTGGAGAAGATTACTATTAATCAAAAGAATTTTAATGCGTAATCTTGATTATTCTTTTTTGAAAAAAAAATGAGACGAGTTTGCTATTACTGGTAAAAAGATTTATTTTAATATACGTATAATCTTAACTATATTTTCAAAAATGTTTATGAGATGTCTGCTAATACCGACGATTGACAAAATAATCCTAGTGGTTATAAATTTTCCTTTAGTAAATAAAAATTTTGCGAGCAAGTATAAACTACATTATGTTATTTATTAGTTTATTTCAAAAATATTGAAAGAATATTAGAAAAAGAATTTTGATAAATCTCATTCAACTACTCTCTTTAAGATTCGAATATTCAATTATTTCAATAGTTTCCTCATCATTGAGGAATCTGTATGAATGTTTATGCAAAATATGAGATGACGATCTAAGAATAAGACAAAAAGAACGTATTTGAATATAAATGTTTGGAATTGTTGAGAATGTTGAATTATTTGTTTTTAATTGTAATAAATGATGATGCTTTGTTGTTTCATCAATAAGATCTTCTAGTAAAACAAGTATTTTTTCATTATTGTTTGGATCACCTAAAATTGCTCTAATAAGACCTAATTTAATTTGATTCCCAAATTCAAAGGAAACACAGCAATCCGTGAATTTATACGATTTTTGTAGATGATAAAGTCTTATATTTTACATGTTTGATAAAAAATTCATCATAAAATAAGAATCGTCTGTTTGTAATTGAGTTTAAGTGTTTCATCTCTTCAACATAATTTGTGCAAGGAGCTTGTTTTCGCATATACGTTCCTTGATTTGGTAATGGTTTACGACTGAACATGCTTTCATTAAAAGTAAAAAGTTTTTGTGGATATTCAGGTTTGTATACATCAATTATAAATTGTCGATAATATTGTAAATCTGAAATTAATTGTGATCCATAATGTGTCATACCATGAGTCATTCACACCAGGTCATGACCAATACGTATAAAAAAAAAGTAATTATAAATAAAAAAACTAAAACACTTCTTTTTTTAAATCAACGAAAAAACGTGTTGGTTTGGTAATATTTTTTGTTTAATGCGTAGAGAATGAAACAATTCTAAGAAATCAAAGATCGAGTAGTTTATAGATCCTGTACAATTGTATTTTGATAACTCATGATACTCTAATGATCTAGTTTTTTAACTTCCTATGAACAAAATAAATTGCAGTAAATGAATTGAAAGGAACCAAATTCATTTATATAATTATTATTACTCATGTTAAAATATAATTACAATTACACTATATAGTAGTTGATGATGATTTTTTTCGCTAAACTTGATGAAACACATTGTTTCGGTAAAAAAATAAACTAATCTTTATCATTGTTTATCTCTGTTTTTTATCCGCATTATTATGAAATGTATGCACGATAGAAAATTATGCATATGACAACAAAAAATATTTTGCAAATTGACCTTCAAAATTAAAAGTGCTGTACATATATAAAGGACCAAGAAATTGTATTGACTCATAAATATGTAAAAGTGAATGTATATTGGATGACATGTGACGAAAGCCAAATATCTTTTGCCAGTCTTTTACATATTGACGTAATAAGTCTTTGACTAGTGTTATATCATAATTGGTAATAATATCCTTGGAAGCAATGTTAACTGCAGTTAGTAATAATGAAAAATGCCGACGATATTTTGGTAATATTGCTCGTAATAATACTTTCGACCCATGATGCATTAAAGATCTAAATTCATTTACCTTAAACCGTACAATATGTGTTATTGATCGAAATCTTCGACTTGTTGTAGTTGGAATTTTAACAGAAGCTAATCCATGATCAATACTATTAATTTTGTTATATAGTGACCATTTTTGTTGACGATCACTCTTTGATTTCGAAAAAAGTAATGAGCATAATTTTTTAAATACACCTAAATAAAATGTATGCAATGAATCAAAAAGTATTGATTCGCCGAAAGAATAATATTTTAATTTTGTTAAGGTGCATGAGCCTAAAACAAATACGTTTCAAGATATATAGCTGTTTTCAAAAAAACTTCGACAAATTTTTTTTTTGAAATAAAACATTTTTTGAAGTCTTTTTTCAAATATTTGTGTATGAGATGATAGAGCTTTTAATTCTCTATCATCCCTTATACAAATGTTTGGAAAAAGGCTTGAAAAAAAATTACCCATGTTGTTTTGAAAACAGCTGCATAGGTATGCAGCAAATTATTATATAAAGTTTTCATTCAAAAAGCTTTCCAAAAAAAGCAGATTAAGAGAAAAAGATGTTCTAAACAGCAGTTAAACAAAACTTACCAACATGTTCTTTGATAGACGAACCATGTTGTTCAGCCTCAACCATCAAATTGTTGCATATGAAATTATTTATGGCTTCGTTATTTTTATGCAGAAATATTTTGATGGTACTTTTTCGTATATTTTTTGAATATATGGTAAAATTTTCGCCTAGATAAAAGAATAAATGTTGATCCTGAAGAATTAGCGTGAGAAATAATTGGTTTATCTTCAATAAAGCATTTTGCACAACTATAATTAGCATTGTGAGAAACCATATTAGTTAACAATGACGGGGTAGGTTTATCTGTACACGATGTAATAAGAAAAAATTTAATATTTTGTTGTCCTAAATCAGGAATAAAAAAATCAACACCAGTTTCTAACTGTGAACATTCTTGATAAATGACGTGTAGTATTGTTCCGAATAGCTTATTACTTGGATGATTTCATGCGGGTAAAACACCGGCGAGAATAATTGATTTCGAATAACGCCGATTTGGCAATGGAATTTCATTTATCATTAAAGTTATTGGCCATAAAGATATATATTTATTTTTTGTAATTACACCATCAGTATTTAGTATCATAGTAAAGGATTGTTCTGAGTCCGAATTTAATATATGTCCATATTTTGTTGCCTGAAGATTTTCTTTATGAATCTCTCGTTAATGTTTCATTTGATCAAATACATTGAGTATAAGTAGCAAATGTTGAAGTTGTTCCATAATGAAATAATAATAAAATTCTATCATAATACTGGACTTACATTGGAAACAATGAGAAGTTTTCTGATCGATGACTTTCGTACCACATTCATTACAAACTCGATAGAAAAACATTTAGATGAAACATCTAACTTCATTTTTCTTTTGATAGATTTCCAAGATGTAGGTATTTCAGGACCATTTAATGCTTGTATAAACCTACAAAATGCATTAATATCGTTGTTGTTCTGTTGTCTTCGAACTTTGAAGATTACAGTTGATGCAGCTATATCACTTCTGGTTGACTGTAAATGAGGTAAAAACGTTGGTATACATTCTAAACAAAAATAAATGTGGAAACCTCGGATTTAAATCCAAGTGTTATGTGTACTTCAAAAAGTAAAAAGAATTGATGACGAATTGTTTTTTTATTAAATTGTCTAAAAAATGGTTGTGTGGAGTCTGTCCTCACCCTCAAGACCTTATCTCGTGAACAGCCTAGCCATTTAAGCTCGAGAATAGACATGCACCAAACCCAAACTCAAGTCCAAACCGTTTGGGAGTTTGGGTTTGGGTTTGGCTTTAATACTAGGACTACTTAAATGATTTATTTTTGAACTTGGATCTATATCTATTCAGCTTATTATTTTCCTATACTTGTTTCTAACTTATAACTACTGGTCAAATAAATAGGAGTCCATTTAAATTAGACTATAAACAGCTAGTATTTGTAACTTTTTTGGAGTTATCTGGGAGTAATATTCATAACTTTTTAATGTCTATTCGGATGTGATGTCTGTAACTTTTTAAGGATTATCTTGGTGGAATACTGTTTTTTAAGGCAACTTACACATGGTACAGTAATTTTCTAGTGGTGTATGTGGTGATCATGCGAATTTTCAGGAGTTATTGGTCATGATGCCACATTAACTTTATTAGTATCATGGATCTATATCTGTAACTATTAAGAAATATTCAGGAACACTACTCAGAATCTTTCAGGAACCATCTGCCGACGTTGCTTATGATATTTTGAACTTTATCATATAGTGAACAACATTATATTTAGTGTTTTAACCAACGGTTAAACGGTACAGTGCATCACTTTTCTACGGCTCTATATTACTTAAGTTCCACATATCTGCTCTCTCATACTCTAAATATAATTCTATCCCTAACTATCCCTTCTTGTCTAGTTTTGTCAACTCACTTAATCCTCAACTCTGATTCTGACCTGGTGGCGACTGTAAAGGGTGTTTCACAAGTTTCGACCCCCTTTTTGTTTTTCTTCTAATTTTCTCATATTCCATCATAGACAAAAGCGGCAAAAGCAATTTTGTAGAGTAACATTTAAGCTATCAATCAAAACAAAAAATAATTGAAAATGCATGAACTCTAGCAGAGAACGCCGTCAAGTAAGATTTTAAAAAAAATATCCACTGCATTTTCCATTTTTTCTCTGGAAAACATAATCCCTGCTGTATTTTGCAATTATCTTTTTTATTTTCCGAGAATATCGGCTAACTTGTTTTATAAAAGGATAGCTTGGAAAATTCTCTACAAGATACAATAAACAAGAACATTTTCCGAAAATATAAAGAGAAAAACATATTTTCAGAAAAGTATGACATTCTAAGAAGATTAATGCAACAGAAGCTTTCTAACTCAACTGATTATTTGTACTTTCCCCATGAGATTAATTTTATGTTATGGTAAGTTATCCTTCTGAGGAGGTATCATGCGTTGAATCTTGTAGAGAATTTTCCGAGCTATCTTTTTACAAAACAAGTTAGCCGATATTCTCGGAAAATAAAGAAGATAATTGCAAAATACAACAGGGATTATGTTTTCCAGAGAAAAAACGGAAAATGCAGTGGATATTTTTTTTTTAAAAATCTTACTTGACATCGTTCTCTGCTAGGATTCATGCATTTTCAATTATTTTTTTTTGATTGATAGCTTAAATGTTGCTCTACAAAATTGCTTTTGCCGCTTTTGTCTATGATGGAATATGAGAAAATTAGAAGAAAAACAAAAAGGGGGTCGAAACTTATGAAACATCCTTTAGTACGCAATATCACTATATTGTCCTCCTCTGCACAAGAATTGTTGTCTGATAAATCAATATTTACATCAAAGACCTTCTCTATGATATCTGCGTATTTTTCTGTCATGTTGTAAGAGTTCATGCATGAATTGTTTGCCTTCTATTCATGCTTTAGAAAATATCAACGAATGATAGTTACTTGTGAGACGAAAGACGCAAATTGTCGAGCTCCAAGCTTTTGTACATGATTACCTGCACATGTTTCGTTAACGTCAGAGAACCAGCTAATGTATCTTTCTTCTTATCTTTTTATTCATTAGTTACAGGTAATGTTTGTTGTGCTCGATGAGTAAAAAGCACTGTCTATTCGCCCTCTCTCTCACTGATTACCTTTAACGTTAAAGTGAAAGGAAGTAGATCCACGCATCACTGATCACTGCAATTAAAAAATGTATAAAAATGTGTGTTCGTCGCATTTTTTATTCAGTTTTCGTACTTTCATTTTGATTCGCAACTATTGCATTCAAATATTCTTCTTCACCTCCCGTCGTTCTCGTACATTATTTGACGGTAAGTACCATTCTATTATTTGTGTTTAGTCTACGCTGCATTTGTTTCAATGATATGCATATGCGCCTATGAAGTGAAGGAAGAAAAGTGACCAATAACGAAGGGCCGTAGACATAGATTTGTCAGAGAATTTTGGTTCTACTACTCTCTGAGAGGACTGTCCAAAGCAAAGGTGTGAGAAATGACTTATTCAATAATCGAAAATATCGATGGACGGTATACTGAAAGTTAAGAATCTTTCAAGTGGCATTTACAGATTAGCTGTTTTCCATGATTGAAACTCTAGCAAAACGCTTTGTCAAAAGAACATTCCTCAGAAATAACAAGTCTTTTCGCTTGCTTTAAACAGTGGAATCGACGACGAGTTTCACGACAGTCCAAGTTGATGATTCCAGCAGGAATTGGACGTTTTTTTTGTATTTCCGGCGTCCATTCTTCAGGTTCCGCTCGAGCACTCAAGAGGACTATTCTTCTGAGCAAAATTGATCCCTATTATTAGCCTCAGTATGGCATTCATGTGAGCGAGAAAGAATGCTCCTTGATAGCGCTCACATTAGCATAACAGAGACCGCTTTACCAGCGATTATTTTGGCGCAAATGAAAGGGGCTCACAGGTGCCTCTTTCAGCGCGTCAAAATACCCTGATTGTGCACAGAGAAGCGCATAAAATGAGTGACAAAATAACCTATCAACTAGAGATCATTCGACTACAACGAAATCCCACTTATGAACGCACTTCTGGGCAATATTTGTTTGTGCTGAACTGATCGCTAATTGACAGGCAATTATGCAGCTCATATGAGATTTATTATAGGTCAGCCTTTCACACTCAAATGGGCACCGAAAAACCGTCATCTTTCATGTCTCATATCGTTGTTTTGCAACAAAGCTCAGAACTATTATGACCAGGCTTTGAGAGCGATCCGTCACGCTCAAATAAGCACCCATTATATTACTCATCAGTAGTATTCCCAAGTGCCCATAAGCAGCATGGCGTTGTTGCGAGAACGCAGATCATGCAGGACTTTTGCTTATACTCTTAGTTCAGATACGATGAATGGCACTAAGACCAGGCACGAACCGAATCCGGAAATAGACCGGGAATGTCGGGTTCGGTCCTTCTCAGTGTCAGTGTCGAGATTCTGGGATTCAGGTATCGATAACTAATTGTAACTCATAATCAATAATGAGAATCATCAACTAACTTTTTTATAGAGGTGCTTATACATTTTCAAGTCCGATATTCCAGAGGTGCTCATACGTTCTCATATCCCATATTTTAGAAGTACCCGTAAGTCCTTAAGTGCTATGTTCCGTAGATAGCTCTTGACCCTTAAGTCCCATATCATGGAGATACCCGTATGTTATTATATGGTATGGTGTATTTGTGCACATCCGTCCTGAATAGGTGTCTCGCTCGGGTATCTTTTTTGCCTACAAAGCCTGTTGCGTAGTGATACGGAAAAGTAAATTATAGATGATCTCCACTGTATTAAAAAATAGGTTATCATCATGTGCATGTCACAGTTTTAGTCAAGATGCTGAATGTTTTAAGATTAAGTTCCTTGCTTACCAAACTTCCAATTGTTTCGGATATTGTTAATAAAAATTCAAGTTGAGAATAGCTCCGCGAGTTTAGAGAGTTTTTATCTCGCTTTCTTATCAGCTCCTGAACTGTTATTAAATGGTTTTAGTGCAATATGGTTCAGCTGCTCGAAGAAAAGTTGCTGGGCCCATTCTCTGCGATTCATGAGCTTTACTATATATCAAGGGCTCCCACCTCAGAAACGAACTTTGTCATTTCTCATCCAATTTCAACAAAAATTTCAGAGAATGTTAGTCTTGGCTAGGGAAGACTGAGATTAAAACATCTCCCCAAATCTCTGAGAAACGAATGAGTTACAGTCAAATTATTGGTCAAAAGTATCCTTTACGTGGGCAAGGATTTTGATATAAGGATATTAGCTAATCATGTCGGGCTGGTTTTTGAATTGTAGAGTGACCTTAGGGCTAAATCCTCCCAGGCTCCGATTTTTGAATTTCCCTTTGTTGATTTTAAAAACACTTTCTCGGAAAATGTTCGAACTCAAAGCGCTCATCTAAATGAAATATCTAACGAGGAAACATCGGCAGCTACCCAATCGGTTTTGAATTCAAACTTTGTGCGTTCAATAGACCCTAGTGAGGTATGACAAACCCCAAGAGACCGAATCCCCTTAGACCTTTCGTCTGGAGTTATGGACATTTTAGTCAAATTTTACCATAAAACACGATATATACCAAAATTTTGAACTGCGGCATTTTGATCTGAAATTTGGCCTATAGACAGGCCCATTTATCAATAGAGCATCCTGAAATTTTCAGCTCAAAAGAAGCTTCCCTTCTCGAGATATTCGAGCATGAAACATCAGGAATATCTCATGCCCTTCGTGATAAATGAACCATTTTTGAGACTCGAATATCTCGAGAAGGGAAGCTTCTTTTGAGCTGAAAATTTCAGGATGCTCTATTGATAAATGGGCCACTAAAATGCTCATAAGCCCGGATGAAAGGTCTAAGAGGACTCAATCTCCTGGGGTTTTTCATACCTCACTAGGGTCTATCGAACGCACAGAATTTGAATTCAAAAGCGATTGGACAGTTGCTGATGTTCCCTCGTGAGTATTTATGCGAGATTTTAATTCTGACGTGAAAGTTACCTGTACAGGTGTGCTAGGTGTGTGTAGTTGTGCTTTATGATAAAACGATTCAGTATTCAAGGAAGCTTGCACTCATACATGTTCGCTAAAGGAAGGTTGACAGATGGATGGTTTCCTGAGACTTTTGAAGACATCTTACTCGTGCCTGTGTTCCACTGAGAATGACCTATAATGTGAGGCGTACCCATATATATAGTTGAAATTCGTAAGCTTATGAATAGTCCAGCCAGTTCGCAGCCTAATGACCATTAGTGATTCAAGACTTTTTTAGACCCGACGATTTTTGATCTGCCACCGTCGTATGTCAAAGAGAGGTGTTCTTTTTGAACAGATTTTTCAATCAGTTTCACTATGGAAACCAGATATTGTCTACTTGGATAAGATATACTCAGGTCAAAATAGGTGTTGTATTATAAGTTTATGATTAAGATCGAAGACTTTTTTGTTTGAATATCTTGTTGACTGGTCGTGACATCTGTATGGAATCCCTTTGAACGATTCGAACGCTGAAATGAGTTTAATTATTCGATGCAATATATACGTATTTATCTATATATATAAAGAAGAAAGTTTGTTTGTGTGTTTGTCCGCTATGCATTTGAACATGGTACGAGCTAGCGTCACCAAACTTTCCATGTTGCATTCCCAGGCCCCGAGAAAGGTCATAGCACGGTCACCCACCGTGGGTGTGACAATTGGATGAGGGGTGTGTGCGAAATTTCACCCAACACATGCTAAACTGTATTTTTAATAGATTTTTGATGAATTGAAATAGGTTGTTATGATTTTGAGAGTATTAATCTTCAATTGTCAAGTCTTTGCACCAAATCTATATATAGAAAGAAGAAAGTTTGTCTGTTTGTTTGTTTGTCTCTTTGTTCTTCATGCATTCGGCTCCTATACGAGCTAGCGTCACCAAACTTTCCATGTTGCATCCCCAGGCCCCGAGGAAGGTCATAGTGGGGTCACCTAATGAGGATGTGAGTCGAGGATGTGGCTGGAATCTCACTCAGATAGTAGTGCCTTAACCAACGCTACCAAAGTTTCCAAAGTGCTTTTTTAGACCAGCGGCAGGTTCATAGAGTACTGTTACCATTAATAGAAGTAGGATGGGGGTATTTGGCTGAAATTTCACCCAAGTTATATGGCTATGAAATTTGCATGAATTTTTCAGAAATTTAGCGAATTTATTATGATTCTAAGGTTAATCATTTTGTATCGATGGTTCTTTGGTTTAAATGTGAAAATCGAATGCTGCTAATAGATTATATGAGAAAAAAATGTATACAAATGTTTCCTTGGTTCACAACTATGGTGCATTCATTAGTTTTCTATGACTCACAGAAACAACGTATTTGTGGTTTTTCTTGATTCATAACGATGACGTATCTATATATTTAAAGAAGAACATTCGTCTGTTCGCTATGCATTCAGTCTGTGTGATAGCTAACGTCAGAAAAGTTTCCACACTGCTTCTTTAGCTTCTGAGGAAAGTCATCTTGAGGTTGGAACTACTCAATGGGGTGAATAGAAGGGGCTGGATGAAATTTCATCACGAGCAATACAGATCGAGATTCTGATGAGTCTGTTCGCTATGTATTTAGTCATCGTGAGAGATAGCGTCACGGGAACTATCCGCATCAGTTCCTTGAGTGCGCTAATGGAAGTTGGCAGAATAATTGGGAGTGAGAAAGGAAGGCGTGCGTGAAACTTCATCCAAGTCGTAAGAGATTGATTTTATTCACTTTCTAATCAAACGAGGCAGTTCTATGCAATTTTGAGAGTGATCGTGTGTAAAGTGAATGCGAGTGAGGGTGTCAGCTTGAGCCCGATGAGAAGAGTCCTGTGGAAGAGGTATCATGCACGGCGAGAAGAGTCCAGTGGCGAACACTTAACGCATGGCAAGAACAATCCTGTTAAAGATGCCTGACGCATGCTGGTAAAAGTCCTCTCCAAGAGGTTCCAGGTGTGACGCGAAAATTTCTGTTTCAGATAGTTCACCCACAGCGGGAACAGTCCTGTAGGAGGCGTGCTATGTACAGCAGAAAAAGTCGGGTGGAAGGTGCAAAACTTCAACTATATTCTCTTTGCAGCGGGTACCTCCGCTAGTATATGTATAATCTTCAGTTTGTATATTTGTCCATATATGTCTGATAAAGCTCACAGGTCAATAGCCGAATAAGGCTACAAGAGTGTAAGGGAAAGGCTATAAGGAACTGCAAGGAGGTAAGACTGTATAGGAATAAGTCTATTAAGGATAAGGAGATTAGAGTATAAGGAGGTAAGGCTATATGCGTGTAAAACTATAGAGAGTAAGGGTAGAGTAGTATAAGACTATAAGTGTATACGACCGCAAGGGTCTAAGACTATAAGAGGAAATATTAGGAGAATATAAGGGATAATGTTACAACGGCATAAGGCTATGAGGTCTATAAACATAACACGAAGCGTTTAATTGACCGTTACAGGGTATAGGTTAAAGCAACAGATGTAAAAATTTATAGAAAACAGCCGTGTAATATGCGCGAGATCTCGCTGACGGTAGGATAGGGTTACGATGAATGTCTACATTTGTGCAATCTGCTGTGTCTTTGATAAAAAGGCCCGTTTGCTACAAATCAATCATAAGATTAAGTTAGTTTTGAGAGACTTCAGAATACTTCCTAATTTACTAAAGGTTATACTATATCGTGAGAAAGAGTCTTTATATGCTTTTTTTTCTGACAAAGGAAATGCTGCTAATTTTTTGACATATTACATCATTGAGTAAAATGAAAACTAGCCTATTAATATTATTAGACCTATCCTCTTTGACACCATGATGCTTCTGCAACCCACGTATTCAACTAGTTTTGTTCACATACACTTTCGATAAGAATTCTTGTTTTTCCTAGGCGAAGAAAAACATGGAGAAATAGCGGACTTCAAGGCTAAAAACCACGCGAACAGGCTGCAATAAAAAAACGTTTCAAAGAATTCAGAAGCCTTCAAAAATCTTCCAACGGTTTTACAGGACTGAAAAGCACCTATGAACAATCCTATCAGACAGACTTCCATAGTTTTTCAAGACTTCACAAAATTTCAGGAGGCCTCAAATTACTTCAACAGACTGGTTCAGCCTTATGACGAAAGCCTTCGTTTTTCTGCCACTTTAGACACGCCATGATCCTGGTCTCGCTATAGATCGGGAACGAGAATAAATTCATTATCCTTTCGTAATGTCAAATAAACAGAAAAGCATCGGAAATTGTGCTTAAAACTACATTCATAACGGATCCATTCTGTTCGGGTTCGAGAATTCACGACAATTACGCCAGAAATGGTGATTAGAACCGTTGAAAAAATCTATCTCCGGATCTTAATTGGAACTCATTGATTCCGGCCGTTCTCTGTCGTACGGGTTTACCTTACATTTCCATATAGGATTCCGAGCTAGTAACCCTACGAAACAAGGCCACGTTCGGCACTTTAAAAGGATCCATTTCCGACCGGTAAGTGGTCAGATTTTTCCGACAACTTGCCATCTGTTTTCCAGCTGGATATGACAAGAAAGAGTCGGAAAATTCCGATGCATTCCAGCCTGAAACACTAGAAATTTATCGGATCCGACCGCACGTCTTTGACCTGAATATGAATACTCGTATTCTTTAATGAAAGATATGTTTCTGTAGAAACAAAGAGAAAAGGCACTTATTGATAATGGCCAAAATGTACGCATATTCATCTGACTAAGATTCATAAATGTTTCCCCGAACTAAATGTTACTGTTATTTATATATGTTAATATTCAACAAACTTCATTTGCAGACAGTATTAAAATAATAATAAAAGGAATGATGTATCTCAACGACACTATACTGTCTTGTGTGTTCAAAAATGATTCGAGAAGCTGCTGTGTAGGATTATTAACAAATCTTTATCATTGTTAAGAATAGAGGAACAAACTCATTGATGATTGTTAGCATTGCACTACAAAAAGAAGTTTTAGAATAGCAGGAACCATAGAATTTATTTTTTATTCCCGTGTAACTGTCGATATCCCAGTTGAAAGATGTACAGTTCGCCAGTAATTTTAAGGAGAGTCCATACTTAGACCAGAAAGATGTGGAGTCTGCGTATGCTTTGAGTCCAATTGAAATTAGAGCAACAAATGGTCGATCTCGTATTCGCTCTGAACTAGAAGCGAGGAGCGATAGTTTAAACGGTGAACGGGAAAGTAATTGTAATGTTACCATAGATTACGGTGTGAAATTGACCATCGTATATCTACGGTGTCACTAGTTTACATCTAGTAAAAGCTCATATAAGAGAGAATACAAGAGAGACACATGCAGAAAAGAAAAACTAGGAGTTGAGGATCAATAAAATAATCGCGTCAAGATCAGAAAAGATTTTATGGTTGAAGCTTAATCGGAAAAAACTAACTCTTTTTTTGTCATATCCTCTCTTTTCTATCATATCCGTCGATTAGTGAAATTGGCAGAGTGGATTAATAGAACAAAACAAAAAAATTCATTAAAATCAGACGAAAGCAAATTGTAACAGCTAGACATTCTAATTATTATTTTCGAGAAGATCAAAATATATAATTGATAGTAGACCTAGAAACCACTAGAAAGATAAAATATTCTGAACGAAGGCATACAAATTTGTTACGTTGAACTCTTAATGATATTCGTCTAATTCAAACCCAACTAATTATGAGTGCCTCATCTGAAAAAAGGATGTCCAAAATTCAGTTTAGGATACACGATTATTAAAGAAAAGTAAAAACGTTTTTTTAGTTTCATCTAGAATTAGAATATGTGACACATATACAATAAGCGAAAGATGAGCAACACTTAAGTAATAGTGTGAAATAAGTAATACACTCTCAAGGTATCACGTAGTTTTCTAAATTCTGTGCATCATCAGTAGTTTGGTTCGACTTATGTACTTGTGTATTAGAAAAACAGCTTAACATTTTTTACAGCAACACTTTTTTCAGTATGCTTTTGAAATAAATCTTAACATTCGAGTATGTCATGTTTTGCTGTGAGCAATTAGTTGTAGAAAACGGGTTTAGGACAGTTATTCGGTAGCATGCTTGCTCGCTAGGACACTTGCTCGAAAAGGACAGTCACTCGTAGGACAATTACTCGGCGGAGACTTGATTGTGAATCATACACTTACAAGGAGGAAAGAGCAGAATTTCTGTACTTCACTCATACTTCACCATATTTCAATCAACTTCGAGGTTTTTAAAGTTATATGAAAAATGTTTTCAGCATTTTAAAACGCTCAAATACTTCAGATACTTCGCCGAACTTTACAATTGTAGTTACTGCAAATCACGACCAGTTACGGAAATTTTTCTTTGTCTCCTCTTTTATAGCTATCAAGTGGTAATGGGTGGCCGAGAAAAGGTAAAGAAAAAATTCAGATACCCATCCTTACTCTCACTTTAATCTTTGATCGTTGATAATCAAAGCGAAAGTAAGAATATTTGAGCAAATAGCTGAAAGATCTCGTTCAAAATACGCATACGGTCGTCAGGAATTATTTTAAATATACTCAACATTTTTCTGTACAGAAACTATTTGTTTCTCTAGTATTTTTTATTTTTGGTTGTTGTCCTTAAAGCTTATCTTTGTATCTTATTGGTAAATACCTAGCGAAATAGTTTTCCGATCAACTGTCCAATGAGCAAGTTGTTCTGCGAGCAACTGACCGTTTCCTGTATACAACTTCTCTCTTTTGTCTGGTAGCTTGTTTTAACACAGATGAAACATGTGGTCGTATTGATCAGTAGCATAGAGCATGCAGCTATATTCTTTTAACCGTACAATACTATTTATCAGGTGAAATGATTTCAAGTTTTCCTATTTTTGTAGATCAGTAATTATAAGCTAACAGAAAAAATCTTCCAACTTATCTATAACTATCAATAAAGTGAATCTCGGTTTTGTGAAAATTTTTCACTTGTTTGCTTCGACAAAAAAATGACGCCTTGCTCTCCATGCTATGTGCAGAAATGATATACTCTTTTCTTATATAGAAAAATCATAATTCAGCTTGAGTTGTTATCATTTTTAGTAAATTTAAAAAACTGATTTTTACCTTTTTTAGAATTTCGTAAGGCTGTCATTGGCGAATCAGATTCATTTTATATCGTTTTTCGAAACGAACTAAGGAGTGACGCCTGGTCAACCTCTTTGATGAACACAAAGGCAATTCCATAATATTTTCTTCCATGACTAAGTAGGAAACTGAAATTCTAACACTTCATCCTCACAAAGTTTGTATTGTATGTTAACACAACATACTCCACTAGATCTACGTGTAGACAAATTCACTTAAGATTATATTTTTTTCCAAATGTTCTGTATACAATCATGAAATCCATGGGTCACGTTAAATTACAAACATACATGATTGATCACTGTGCAATATTTTTCTCTTAGAAAACCTTCACAGCTGCTTGTTCAAGATTCTGGTAAATAGAATATACTTTTCTTCGAATGTGTAAAATAGAACTCTACGAATCATGCTCTTTTACAGAACTACTCCACATCTATTTATCGAAAAATAATTATTTAATTTCGATTTCTAACGAAATATAAAAGAGTCACATCGTACTCCAGCAAGTTTTCAAATATTTCCTGCCTTACAAAAGAAACCTATAAAGAAAGACTAAATGTCAATTAAATAATATAAATTCAGGACCGAACTACACCGAAAAAGAAAGCATAAAGTCTAAATAGCCAGAAATTTTCTTGCACGCCACAAAAACTGTTCCTTCAATTAACTGAGACTCTATATGAATTTAATCTCTTTTTCAATATCAGCAATATCTCTGTTACAGATCAAGTGATGACAACAGCATCAAACGTTGGTAGTTCAATGAAATCATTCCGACACAGAGAAGCACAATGGTACTGGAAATCAGATTCGAATGACTCATCAATCAGTGAAACGCAAGGATGGACAAGCTACTCTGATATTGAATCCGTGATTATCGAAAATGCATTTCAGAGAAAAGATAAAACAATGCTCGTGGAATTAGATGATTGGTGGATTAATCTAGCTAACTCTACTGCAACTAGCAAGCATGATAAAACTAAACACACACCAATAAAGCGAATGCTAATTGCTGACAATCCTTTGCAGCGTTTGACACAAGAGAGGTTTTTTGGACCACTATCTGCTAAACCTTTCAATGAGTGGACCCATGGCGGATATTGGTTTATTAAACAATGGAAAGACAAACAACAAGATGATATTACCGACAGAGAGATAGTTGAAAAAGCAGCAGATGGAATACGTACAGAGGGTGATCGACAACAGAAAGCAATAGAAGCAAATGAATTAGCCGAAGCCTTGCGACAAATCGTAAATAACGATGAACTGTCGATTTATCAATGTGCACTGGAACTGTATACAATGCAATCATTTCTATACGGACTAGTGAATAAAACTCTCAGAGAAAATGATACAACAAAATTAGACACATTAGGTCCCTATTGCCACCTTCTCTATTCTTCCTGGTATATCGTACTTGATAAAAGAAACGAAACCGTCTACCGTGGCGTAAATCTTGACCCATCGCAGATTCATGACTATAAAACAGAGCTTGGTCAACAGAAATGTTGGTTTGGATTCACGTCTACCAGCACAGATCGAAAAGTCGCTGAAAAATTTGGCAACACCTTATTTATCATCGATATGTCCTTCGTCAACGGTATGGATCTCTCACCATACTCGGACTTCCCACACGAAAACGAAGTCCTACTTCCAGCGGGCACAAAGTTCGAAATACTAAAAGTCGGATACAATCAAGAAGAAAACAAACACCACATTCATATAAAGCTGCTTCCACAAAACAACTTTCTACATTTTCAACTATCAACAATAGACACTGACACAGAACTCAACCTCGAAAACAAAAATCTTAATACTATCGACATCGAAATATTAAGCAATGCACTCAAATTCAATAATACAATCAGAGCACTTGATCTTGGCGCGAACGAAATGTCCGATGAAGGAGCTAAAGCA
>JAJEKB010021185.1:1296081-1362563 GCA_022393335.1 Macrotrachela quadricornifera
CGATGAAGGAGCTAAAGCACTTGCTGATGCATTGAAGGTGAATCAAACTCTGACTACACTTGATCTTCAGGAGAACAAAATATCCGCCGAAGGAGCTAAAGCACTTGGTGATGCATTGAAGGTGAATCAAACTCTGACTGCACTTCATTTGGACGATAATAAAATATATGGGATGGGGGCTATAGCACTCGCCGATGCGTTGAAAGTCAATAGGACGCTGAGTGTTCTGGTCCTTAGAGGAAACGATCTGCTGGACAATGAAGCTGAAGCATTTGCTCGTGCTTTGAAAGTGAATAGTAATATTGTGATACTTGATCTTGGGCAGAACCATATAACTGTAAAAGGTGCGAAAGCACTGGCTGATGCTTTGAAAGTTAATCGATGTGTTGTCGCCCTTGATCTGAGTGGTAATGAACTTTATGGTGATTGTTTATCTGATGATGTGCGGATTAAGGTGTTGAGAGAATTGTAAGAATTTCGAAGAATAATTCGTTAGCGGTTCAAAACGATGATTATCGTGCTGGCTTGATGCACTTAACGAGTAGTTTTGGAGTTTTGAATACGTGAATAAAATTAAATTCTAACAAAAAGAAAGGTATGAATATCATAAAGTAAGGCTTCCAGCACCATTCTGGTCTAATATAAAATTGTAGAAATGGTGAGAATGTGCGATTGTGAGTATAAAGTTAGTCATGATCGCCATTTCGATCGTGTTGAATGACCTCATTCTGTAGTTTCAGCTGTGTGCAACGATCGAAATGATCCGAAGATTACAGATAAGTTACCGAATCCGGTCAAAGTGTGATTATTGTTCACGTGGGAATATTACCGAACGTGGTAGGCATCGATAGGGTAGGAGTAAGTGTAGGATACTCCGAGCAGGTCTTTGACCTGTCTAATGGATCTGATCGAGTAGCCCTGTTAAGATTGATTGGAATTACTTAATTCGGTTGCAAATAGTGAAAGAGACTATAATTGTAAGTGTGAGCCAAGCAGACCAAGACGTGTTTTGACTGCTGCTTAGGTAGTCGCATCAGTTGGTTTTCGACTTTGTAACAGGGCTCCTAATGGGATGGAATGGGATGGGATGCAGGTCTAATCCCACCCTGAAAATAAAATCCGTAGAATGACAAACGTTTTAAGCGTTTATCGATTTGCAACGTATAAAATACCCTTTTCTATCCTTTATCAAAATGTGTTAAACTCTCTTATATACCCCTCAAAATAGTGAGAACAACGGATTCATCAACTGTAAATACACATGTAAAACGGTTTATCAGAACGTTTTTACGATTGAAAACGGTTAAATGGTATGTTATTCGTCACAAATTGATCAACGTTTAAAAAGGGTAGATGAAATTAAAAAAACAATTAATTTCAATGCAAGTTTTCGTTTATCAACGGGTATATAATAAGAAAATACTTTTCATCGACCTAAAAGAAAGCGTACATCAGCTTTCTAAACTAGCGACGGGTTCATCAGAAGGTGGTTCAGACGATTGATTAGTTTCATCAACTAGCAATGGGTTGATCAAAAGGTAGTTCAGATGGTTGATAAGTTACATCAACTAATAGCGTGTTCATCAGAAGGGTAATAGATTCAGAAAGATAATTAACCCTCATATTACCAGTGGGGACTATTTTTGGCCTTTGCCCAGAACTCTGAAGAGCTACAGAAGTACTTGATAGTTTTCTAATTTCTGAAAGCCAGTACCGTATTTCATGTGTTAAACGATAACATTATTAGACTCATGGAACACGCTACTGTTCTTCAAAAACCAGAAAAATCTTAAGGGTGGGTGTGAGCGTGAGACAAATTACCACAAAAACTAGAGTTTTTTCACTTTTATTGATAAATAGATTATCAAGTGGCAAGTATTTGTATAGAGCACACTGGAAGGGAGATTAACCGAATAATATGTAGGAAGGAGGAGAATACTATTTTTTTGTGAGAAGTGGGAACAATTAACAGAAACTTAGAAATGTTCCGAGAAGTGATGGGTAGTACATTGATGAAACAAAAAGTAAGGTAAGTGAAGAGAGAATAATATTTTACGTGAGATATAGCGTGTTTATCGTATATAAAGTCCATGCGTGTTGCACAGTCTTGTTATGCGAAGTGTATGAGTTGTATTTGATTTTCATTGTACAGTTTTAATAAGGGAAGATATCCATTTATATATTGTTGTTTAGTTGTTGTACGTGCAATAATCACATCTTGAAAGCGTGTTCATATGAATTGGTGTTGTGGCATTATATTTTATACAGGGTGTCCCAAAAGTCATGTCCACTTAAATTTTTCGTTTATCTCTACTGTTTGCTTTAGCTTCATTGACTTATTTTTTTTTAAACGATAGGTGGATGTATCGAGTTTTTTTCTATACAAACAAGTTTCATAAGCATTGTTTAAAGATATCATCTTTCAGCAATATACAAAAAATTAGGATTTTTTATTTTTCAAGTTGAATGACCATGTTTTGCAGTTCAATTTTCATTCACTTAATACATTGTACTAAAAAAACAAAATATACCACAAGATGCAGCGTGAAAAGCTCTACAATTTACAAAGAACAGCTTATTTTGCATATGCATCTTTTGTGCCCAAACTTCCATGCGACCAACTTTCGCCGCTACGAAAATGCCATTTTCTTTCTGCACCAACGAAATTACTTCTTTCTTATTTCATTTGAAAAATAAACTATTCTTTGTAAATTGTAGAGCTTTTCACGCTGCACCTTGTGATATATTTTGGTTTTTTAATACAATGTATTAAGTGAATCAAAACTGAAATACAAAGCATGGCCGTTCAGCCTCTCGCACCTGTTATTTTTCATAAAATAAAGGCTACTTTATAGTATATCGCTGAAAGATGATATCTTTAGACAATGCTTATGAAACCTGTTTGTATGGAAAAAAACTTGGTACATCCGCCTATCGTTTAAAAAGAACAAGTCAATGAAGCTAAAGCAAACAGTAAAGATAAACGAAAAATTTAAGTGGACATGACTTTTGGGACACCCTGTGTGATTGTTGAAATATTATATATTAATTTGAAAGAATTTTCAAATAAATTTTGTTGAAATCGGTTGTGTACATTGTGGTCGGTTTGAGCTGTTTTTGTGAAATATTTACCGAAATATTTATTTATTTGTGGAATAATAGTAGTTTGGTTTAGAGTTATTGAACAATCGGATGGTAGTGGATTTTTGGTAAATTGTTCATATACCCTGATATGTTTGAATTATAACCGTTTCACAAATAGTGAATACCATTTCTTGTAGTGGTCTGGTATCTCTATTGTTGTTGATATATATCGAATGATTTGTAGTAAGATGGAAGTAATTTGTCAAAAATATCCATTTTGTTTTTGAAATAGCATGGAACTTAATTAAAATTTGGAGTAATTGCTTTCATGGGGTAGGATTTACTTTGATGGAATCTGTTATAGCGTGATTCATATCTTCTTACATTGATTAATCTTTAATAATTTAAAAATATTGGAAATAAAAAATGAAAATAATTTTAGTATTGAGTTTAGGTTCAATCGTGGTGAGGTTGAAGATGTGTGCTTTTATTCGTAATTCTCAATAGTCAAGGATATTGATATTTACCCATTGGTATCATGATCTGAAAAAATGTTAAAGAAATCACATAACACAATACTTTACTTCAATTCAAGTAGAATATATCGCCCATTTCAGGAACATGAGTATTAATAGCGGACATGATTTAGTTGAATGAAGGTAAGATATCTAAAACGAATCGAATTGAATTCAATCATCTAGAATTTGAATAGTTGAATATAACAAAGTACTAGTCTACGAAATAATTTAAAAGAATGAACAAAAGAAGAAAAAAAGAATAAATAAACTATGGAAAATAATTATGATAATACTTTGTAAAATAGTGAGTATTTGTTTTTGATAAAGATGATCAAGTGGTAAATATTTATATAAAAGACTCATGAAAAATGTGCATATCTCTACTAAATCTAGAAGAGAATCTAGTCACTAGTTATATATGGAGAGAAGTGTAAATTTTCATTTAGTTGTTGTTGATTTAGAAATGCTTGATATTCCCAACGTTTTCTAATTAACTCAGTTCATCATTGTGTTCTTCCATGTTTTGTTCTTCGATCAGTCGTTGACATATTTCAATTTGGTTTGATTGTTCACTCTCATCTTGTAAAAATGTTAATTGTTCGAGAAGAGCAAATCCTTCAAGTTGTTCTATTTGTTCTTGTTCTCAACTTTCCTGTGTATAGGTCTTTTCTCGCTCATATATTGCTAAGAGTTTTTCTTTTATATCTTGCGAGGAAATATTATGCGTTCGCTTTTGCTCATTGGATATATCATAGAGACGATCTTTTGCTGCTAAGTTCCGAGGATAAAGTAATTGTTGCTGCCGCCGTTGCTCTTCCCGTTGTTGTGGAAAATATTGCCGGCAAATTTCTTGTCGCTCTTGTCCTTGACGTTGTCGGCGAAGTGTTGCTCGCCGTTGTCGTTGTCGTCGATGGCGTCTTCGTCGATCTTCTTGTCTTCGAGTTAGGTTTTCATTGTGCGCTTGTATAAGAGAAATTGAGCATGGTATTTGATTCGGAATCATATTTGTTTCATTAAATTGTAGCAATGCTTGATTTGTGGTTACAATCTCGTTTGATAATAATTGATCAATATTGAATTGGCTTCTCTCATTTTTAAATAATGGTGTTGATGGACTATGACCAATTTGACTGTTGATAGGAGTCATACTAAAATAATATATAAACGAAAACTAAACATCTGTTGCAAAAATATTAATATTTCCGAAATTGCTCACCTTAGAATATTTTTTGATATGACTTCTATTTTAAAATTGAATATGTTGAATAGAAGAGTATATATGTATGTATCTAAAATAATAGAAAAAATTTGATTGAATTTGAATGAAAAATATTACATTAAGATATTAAAATATGATTTTAATTTCGGTTGATTTTAATCTAAGATTCTAATTTAATAATAAGTATACTAAATGAAGAAAAGAAATTGTCTATTGTCAATAAATAATTTTGTTTGAAAATATTGTTTAGTCGTCCCTAATGATATTTTCTTGAAATATAACCTTCAATATTTGTTCAATATTATATTGAGCACGTTGCACTATATTTAATTGATGATTTTCAAAGGCAGTTAAAATTGTATCAACACTTGATGGTTTCATAAATTTATCTTGCTTGTTTAATATCTTTGTTTTCTCGTCCTTTATTTTTTGAGCATAGTGTTCAAGAATTGTTTCAGCTGAAGATAGAGTTTGCTTTATCACATCTTCCATAAATTGATCGATAGAATTTTTTTTGATAATTTGTTATTGATGATAACTGTTTATCAAAAATATGATGTGTAGATATATCATTGATTTTGGTCAATTCTAAGTCTTCAAAAGTACATGATGTTAATGGAGAAAATTTAGATGACGATAACCAAGTTTTGAATAAAACAATTTCATATTTAACTGCTTGTTCATCATGAATGGCTTTCCGGATAATTTTTGTTGAATGTATTTAAAAATAGAATAAAGAAGATAGATAATATTAATCGTAATTATATACTGAAAGACCTCTGTTTGTCTTGGTTTTAAATTGTAGAAAGTGTGAACCAATTAGTGATCTTTAGCATCAAATTTAAGCATACCTTTGCGTCGTTCAAGTTTCCTACGTAATTCATATTGATTTTTATATATGAAAGCAGTAATAATGACTATGAGTTTATCAGAATTAATAGAAATAGGTGTTTGTTTTATTTGTTCTTCAATATCAATTTGAATTTTTTCAAGGTTCTTCTTATATTTTTTGAGACGTTGTTCAATTAATACTTTTGAACGACCATAAGTGTAACACATAGAATTAATAATAGCCATATTTTTTGATACACGTCCAGCCCAAATACCTTCGTTTAAGCCAAGATTATGATAATAAGTCCATTGTTCATTTTGAAGTTTAAAATAATGAAATTTATTAATTAATTATGTAAGTTGCCGAGTAAATGTTACTATTTCTTCAGTACTTAATAAGTTATTCAATGAATTTCGATCCATGTCTGATACAATAATTGTTAATAAAAGATCTTTAAAAGATTCATTTGACATAGTAGAATAATCGGATAAAAATAAAGTTGGATCTATATTTGATTCAATATGTAAAGAGAAATATTTTTTCTTTATAAAAGATGATGTGGCGAACCATAGATTACAGGCTTTTTAAAAATGTTTTCTGAGGCTTTTTAAATCAGTTACCCGAAAAAAGGTAGTGAAAAAATAGTTTTTATCCAAAAGAAAAAAAAAGAAAAAAGTACCTCTTTTCAGAGGATTTGCTAGAAAAAAATACTCGTAACTCCTCAACGATTGAAGCTAAGAATATGAGCCTCGCACATTTTTATAGATCTCCAATTGGTGCTTCCCGTGCACATCAAATAATTGAAAATTCACTGTAGTCGCATATCAAGAAGGTTGTTTGTTAAAGAGTTCAATTGAAAAACTTAGAAGAGCCAAGTCAAAAGGCTGTAATATATGATTCGATGTGTCTTTATCTCCTCTTTCTAATGGTAAAAACCGCGGCTCTCCATCTTATTTGTATCAAAAGTTATATCAAAAATACGAGTGTTGCGTTAATTTTGTCCACGGTAGTAATATTTAAAAAAAGAAAAAAAATTTATTGGTTAAGATAGGTAAAACAGACAGTTTAAATGAGGATTAATAATCAACTTTTATTTTATTCCAACTGAAAAAAAATTATTCTAATAGTTCATTATTATTCTATAGATGATTATGCTGTTGCAGTAGGGGGACATTCATTGGGTTTTGATTCTAAAAAAAGGGAAAGAAAAATAAATCATACAATTGCTTGGAGATGAATAGTATTTTTACTCTTTTTTGATGGATCTTCTAATAATGATGAACGTGGATGTTTACGTGATAATTCAAAGTCCATATTTGGATTATTTCAATGACCAACAACTAATCTAGTATTTTTATAATCTGTATTCTTGAAGAAACTATCATGAATTTCATGTATATGTCGTTGTAAACCATCGAATCTTTGTTCATGTACACAATGAACAAAGATAGTATTGTTGAATTTATCATATTGTTGTCGCTTTACTATTACTTCCATAATTGGTGTCGCTGTTGTTTGTTGATCATTTTTCGCATTGGTAATAATATTAATAACAGAAGCAGTTTTTGTCACTATTGATTGTTTAATAGATGGTTGCGCAAGTAATTTTTCATGTAGAATAAAGAATTCTTGTTCATTATTAATCAATGGTAAAATTGATAGAGATGAACAGGAGATATATTTTATAAAGAATCGTTGAAATTGTTCATTAATATACGTTGATAGATAACTAGAAAAGAATCAAATAGAGAATCATGTATTTTATATAGTACATGCTGATAAAAAGAAAAAAAAAACTTACCTATTGTATAATAACATTAATCGAATGGCATGTCGTTCATGATTAAATGTTTCAAATGTTGATGAATATCGTATAGCTCTTATTAAAGCTGTTTGAATAATATTTCGAAAGATATGTCGTAGATGATCAGATAAAAAAGATAAAACTGCTGGTTTATAATAGACTGATGATATAAGTTGACCATTATTATTATGCAGAAGAATATCCAAAAATGAAAGCTTTTTACCAATCTGATAGTCTAATTTAATACTTGTATGAAATTGATTTGCTTGTTTTAATAATTCTTTTACTTGTGCTTCGGATCCATTCGAAGTAAAGAGTATATCATCAATATATCTATTGTTTTAGAAATAAAGAAAAAAAAAAGAAGTTTTATATTGATCTAACTTGAAAAAAATAAACTTACCGGCCATAAATCTCGTGAGAAGGTAATTTTGAAAGAAGTGTTTGTTTTTCCCATTTCCACATAAAATATTTGCTAATGTTAAGGTAAATGCCGAACCCATAGCACCACCAACAATTTGTCGATAAATTTTTTTATCATAGATAAAAGCATTTGCTTGAAGTACAATTCGACCTAATTCAATAATTGTATCAATAGAAATTTCATTGATACGATCACATTCATATTCATGAAGAAATTCACCAAGAATTTTTAAGGATTCTTCTTGTGGTAACATTGTATATAGATTAGTAATATCAAAAGTAACAAAGAATGTAGATGATTTAAAATAAGCTTGTTGTATATAATTTTGAAATTTATTAAGAAGATCGACACCATCAACAATAGTCGTGTGACGAACAAATCGATCAAATAATGGTCGAACTAATTGATGTAAAAATTTAGAAATTTTTGTTGTAGCTGCATGTAGGGTGAGTAGTAAAAGCACACTGTGATCGTGATTTCGACCTTGCTTAAGGGTCTCATCAGACCGTTTAATGGTTTTTGTGTTTTTCATTTTTTTTTAAAGTAGTTTTTAAGAAATGAAGTTTGTCGTATGTATGGATAGATTTTGTTTGTTAATGTAGAAAAATGGTTAGAGGGTTTCTGTAAGGTTTGAAAACTTAGTTTCTGTTATAGTATATATCTTTTTTTTAAGAGTTTTATCGTGGATGAGAATATGTGTAGCAATCGCTTAACGCTTAATTCCGCAGAAAATTAAGTAATTAAGTCATAATTATGTCTGGGACAGATTATTTATGGAAACTAATCAATTCTATGGAATACCCTTACGGTTCTCATCTACTATACTATGAGAGTACCCTTAGCTCCTCCATTTAGGAATGGCACTATACATTTACTTTACTAGTAACTAAGTACCTATCGTAAATTACTGGTCGCTGGGTTCGGTTTTCTATTAGTCGAAAATGGACCAATCAGATTGCAGGGAATTGTAGCTCACTTATTTCATGGATAACCGTGGCAGATCCAACGAGGACTTTGGTAGAGCACCCTTGATAACACCCAATTGGCCCGAACAATCCTCTGTTCCATGCCTATTTTAATGGAGAAAAATCACCTCAACATCTGATTGGTTGAAACTCTTTTATAACAGCCAATCACATTTCGAGGTGTTTTTTCTGTAAGAAGATAAGGATCAAGCATAGGGGTGTTCGGGCCAATTGGGTGTTATCAAGGGTGCTCTACAAAAGTCCTTATAGAATCCGTCATGATTATCCATGAAATAAGCAAGTTACAATATCGTGCAATCTGATTGGCCCATTTTTCGACTAATAGAAAAGGAGACGCAGCGAGGAGTAATCTACGATAGGTACTTAGTTACTGCTAAAGTATTGCTATTCCTTTGTGAAACACCTAAGGGTACTCTGATAGTATAGTAAATGAGGACCCAAGGATATTCGTATAGAAGAATAGTTTCAGGACCTAAGGGCATCTCATAGATTTGTTTAGTTTCCATAAATAATCTGTCCTAGACATAATTATAACTTAATTACTTAATTTTCTGCAGAATTAAGCGTTAAGTCAAAAGAGCTTAATTTTAACATTAAGTGTTAAGTAAAATGCTTTAATTAAGTGACTTAATTAAGTTGAATTAAGTAAAGTGACCCACCTCTACTTACAAATGTTGTTTTCGATGAATGGTTTTTGATTATTCGCTATTTGATAAATATCTGTTTGATTATTTGCCATCGAATCAAATTTTGTTAATAAAGATCTGGAATGAAGGAGCGGTTTTAGATTGTATGTAACATGTGCGTTATTTATAGAAAAATGCTCTTACCTTCTCGTTTGTGGAAAATCGAATAGAATCGAAAAATATTGAGAATGAAATAATCTACAATAGAGAAAAGTAAAAGCACATGAATATTTTTGTGTTTATAGAATACGTTTCTGAAGTTAAGTTTCACTTTTCATGAAAATGTTGAACATATTTTACAAAAGAAAAGTTGATCTATAAATATGATGTTATTTTAGTTCAGTTCTGGCTAGCTCGTGGATTGATAATGAGTACAGCTGTGAATGTACGTGATTTGTCTTCTTCAAGAGCCTATTTTAAAAGTACTCGACACTGGAAACAGTGTCGATGAGGCTCACGCATGTAATCACATAGCATATCTTCAATTTTATCATATAATTCATCGGCTTCTTTCACTATTGAACTTGTGGATTCTATTGAAATCAATGATCCCCAACAGACCAGGGAAGTTGGTTGTGATGAAACCACTACACTATTGTTGTTGGTATCAATAGGTATTTCTTGCTGTTGTTGATTATTAATTTGAGCTCTTGACGGTGGAGTGAATGAAACCATTAATTGATTTGAATGATTGTGATTGTTATTTTGTTGAATATTCGGATAAGCCATTTATGGAATATTTGAATCTATGTAGTTTAGATATGAGAGTAGACTGGTATTCGATACGTAAAAGAGTTATACTTACTTTTTTTTCTTGAAATGGCTTGAAATTTTGAGATTGTGTAATATTTTAAAAGCTTCTATAAAAAACATATGTGAAATCTACAATATAGAAGAATATATCCTTTTAGAAATAGTTTAGAAATGAAATATCTCTATGTGAAAATTTAATGAGAAAGTATTTCAAAATGTTTGACAATGTAACAAACGAAGTACAATAAACAACAATACAAGTTAGAGTTGAGGGTCCATCAAGTCTGAGGGCGTCAATGTACTAATTCTTGAGTCAAGTTTTTACTGTTTCGATTTTCAACAATAAGTCTTGTATGGATAACTGGTATACGTTGAAATACTCTATTCCATAATTGATGAATATCTTTTTTATATGCTAAATGTCGTTCTTCATGTATATAATGAATAATGAGATTGTTAATCGATTTCGATTGTTTTTGCTAATCGTGAAGCTATTTGATATTCAGGAATAGTTGGTTATATAATAATTGACGACGTATAGCAGTATAATCATCTTCAGTATGAATCATTGATAAAACCGATGATGTGACCAGATAATTATTGAAAAATTTTTTGAATCGACTATAGATAAATCTTGATGGATAACTATAATTAAAAATGAAGTAGTGTAAGAATGAGAATGAAAATTGAATAATGACCCATTATAGAGTAACATTAAATTGATTGAATGTCGTTCGTCATTAAATATTGATAATTTAGATGAACAATGAACTGCTCTTAGAAGTGCAGTATCAATAATATTTCGAAAAATATGTCGAGTGTGATCAGATTGAAATGGTACAACATATGGTTCAGCAGCTTCTTTATGATAGACTGATGTGATTAATTCACCATTATTGTTTTCAATTAACACATCTGGAAATGAAACACTTCTGCCAAATTGACGAACTAATTTAATATTTGGATGGTAATTATTCGCTTCATCTAATGTTTGATTAATTTTATGTAATGTTTCATTTAAAGTAAAGAAAATATCATGACTATATCTAAGAATAATATTAGACAAAATAAATACTACCTAGTTAACAAAAGGATACATACTGATCATAGATTTCATTAGATGCTTGTTGTCGTTGAACGAATTTTTGTTCCCATTTCCACATGAAAATATTTGCTAATGTTAAAGTAAATACTGAACCCATTCCATCACCAGGAATTTGTCGATAGAATTTCTTTTCATAAATAAAAACATTTTCTGTAAGAACAATACGAGCTAATTTTTGAATGGCATCAATGAGAATGCCTTTCACTTTATGATAACCATGTTCGAGAAGAAATTCCGTAAGAATGTTTAGTGATTCTTCTTGTGGTAACATTGTATATAAATCAGTGATATCAAATGTACATAAATAAGTAGTTGATTGAAAATAACCATTTGTAACATATGTTTGAAGACGATGAATCAAATCAACACCATCAATGATAGTTGTTGAACAGACATGTTTATCAAATAATGGATGAAGTAGTTCATCTAATAATTTTGAAATACCAGTTGTTGGTGTATTCATTGATGAGACAATTGGTCTTAATGGTGTTCCTTCCTATTTCAGGAAAAAAAGAAAATGTGAAAAGAGAGAAGTGGAATCGATATTATTCAAAAATTACCTTATGTGGTTTTGGAATAAAATATAAATAAGCTAATGCAACTTTGTCTCGTTTTGACATCATTTCATTAAGTTGCCATGCAAGAATTTGTTTCTTTGACCGAAGAGTACTAAGTAAGTGAACAACTTTATCAAAAACTGTCCATAATGGATCATTTTCTAATTCAATATAAGCTTGTGTTTTTTGTCGATAAGCTTCAGCTTTTTTTTCATAATCTGTGATATGACCAATATGATTCAATTCTTTTCGAGCACGATATATCTGAAGATAAGATAATGGAGCCATATATTGTTCATATAAATATGTTGCAAATTGTTCAGAAAATTGTTTGATAATTGTTGATGTATTTGACATATAATGAACACGTATAAGATAAGGTATAATAACATCTAGAGCGCTATTATATTCTTTTTCTATTTGTTTTTCTTTATATTTATTAGACTTCAAATAGGTTTGATTTGGTATGATATAATTTGAACCTTAATGTAAGAAAATATTAGAAAGTTTTTTGTATTGCTTCTGACTTACCATTATGAGAAAGAAAATCTAATTGAACACGATTTAATGAAACTTTTGGTAGATCAACAATAATTTGTGGATAAACACTGATTATTTTCTTTTTTGATAATGAATCATGACGATACTGACGCATTAATTTGACATGGAGACAAGATTCTTTATAACGAATTTGACGTATAAATCTATTTGTATAATTATTTAAATATAGTGTTAGACAATACATTAATACATCTGTTTGTTTCTTTTGAGAAGTAGAAGTTGGATTTAAAATTTGTGATTGTAATGAAGTTAAATTTTGTTTATATAAATGTTCATATTATTGAATTTTTATTTCATATTCTTCTAATTTTTTATTAAGCATTTGACGTTTAAATTCTTGTATAGTTTTGCTACGTTTATTTTTCGGTTGTTCTTGAATATGATCAACCTGAATAGAATCGAATGATTTGGGTAATTTATGACATAGAATACGTTGTGAGAACATGACTAAATCTTCGAAGACTTCTAATTGTTTCTTACGAATACTTGTCAAATGGTTGATTGTTTGAAACTAGAAAATAAAAAAGGATAGAACATATATAAAATGGCATTTTTTGTTTTTACCTGCTCAGCAGTCGAATAATAATAAGATAATTGTTTATATACTTCTTTCTCATGTATAAAGTTTTTAATTTTGTCTGCTTGATATTGAACTGTTCTTAATAAATCAATATGATGTAAATGAACAAATTCTTTCAATCTCTTATCAATTATTTCTAGTGCAGGTATTGCCCATGGACAATAAGATGATTGTGTATTTAATTGTTCTGTATATTGACAAATTTTCTTTCGTAATAATATTAACTAATCTTCTACATTTTTCTCAATTATACTTTGGTCATTTGTTTGTATAATCTTTATAATATTATCCTTCAAAATAGTGCAACTTTTAAGCATAGATAATTAACGATGATTTTTGTCCTCATACTTACAGGCCATATTTGAAATTTGTAACCTTGATCAAAAAAAGTTTGATATAAGTAAAGGATTTGATTGAGACAAAACTATTGGTCAATTATTTGCAGTCGTGATAATATAAAACTTTGTTCCTTTTTATTCTTTAATATACAATTTAGTTGAATACGTGATGAATGTAAAAGTAAATTTCTTGGCATTCTTAAATATTTTGATGGTCTTTACAAAGCCAAATCATCAGGATTTGGTTGACTAGGAGTATTTGTATTAGATAATATTATTTCATTTGTTAGATTCTTCGCTTTTTTAGATGTTCTCTTTTGAGATATAGATAATTGACTCATTGATGTAATTGAATTATTGAATAAATTTGGTTGTGATAAATCTCTCTTTCGTTTATTTGAGTCTTTTATCTGATTTCTAATTGTTTGCTCATTTAATAATTGTTCAGATATTGTATGATTCCTTTTTTGAATTAAGAGAGCAATTCCTTGTTGATTTAAACCACGTGCTCGACATTTTTTTTTGAAATATTGTAATTGTCGATTACCATGACATTTTGATTTTATTTAACAGAAGTTTTTTGTATTTCGCCAGTAAGAACTTGTGTTGGAGACAACATTTCTCATCATCGACCTCGAGCATCTTGTGATAACCCATGATCAGAATATAAATTGTGATCATTATTATTAGCCATTCAAGAATAATGTAGTCGAAAAAGAAAAATGAGTAAATTTTAATCTAGGAAAAAAATGAGAAAATATGTTTCAATGGAGATATTTTTTAATCATGAAAATAGTGTTTCATAAAAGTAAAAACAAAAGGAATCAAGCGAAGAAAAGCTATGTAAGAACTTTATTAAAATACAAAATATCAGTTCAAAAAAGAATCGATCATGTATATGATAAGCTGTAGAGTATCAACTATCCACTTTATCCATTCGTTCATGTATGACGATGTCAACGCCTGGAAGTACTAATGATGGAATAATTGCTGCTGTTGTTCTTCCTTTCGTTGAAGGTGATAATACAGGGTGTCTCAAAACTTACCCGGCTGTCTTGTATTAGTAATAACTTTTGACAGAAAAGCGCTTGAGAGTTGCGGTTCTCACCATTCGAAAGAGCGCGTTTAGCCGCATATTCTCACATATCATTCAGCAACGTGGATTGATCACATAATAACCAGTCACGATCTTCAAAAAAAGAGTGACAATTTTGTAATTGTAAAATATATAGGATACTATTATTCAAAAATCATGCAAAAATCTTTAATTTCCGATAGCTCTTGGATATCTTATCTCTACTTTTCCAATTTAAGATCTATATTCGAACACTTTTTATTCAAAGAAATATATATCTCGATCAGCTAATCATCGTATTCGAATTGCAAACCGTCAGCTTGAATGCATTTGTATAGACGAGATTCGACGGACCGGCAGACTTTCTTGCATAAGTCGATTGAGATCTGTTCAAACGCATGAACAATCTCGCTTTGCAACTGATCAATCGACGTTGGTTTCTTTGAATAAACCTCATTCTTGACCACACCTCAAGAAAAAAAGTCGGGTGGCGTCAAATATGGCGATCTAGGAGGCCATTCGACGGGACCACGACGACCTATCCATCTTCCAGGGAATATCTCCTCTAAGTATTCACGAGCAATTCGACTGTAGTGAGCCGGAGAACCGTCGTGTTGATACCAGAAATCGTTTAAATCGAGCCAGTCAGGGACGGAAGACTGAAAATAATCTTGTAACATCTCTACATAGTTCTCACCAGTGACAGTAGAAGTAAAGAAGAATAGACCAATGATACCATATGATGACATGCCTATCCAAACACAGACATCAGGTGCGTTCAACTCTCTTTCAATATTAATTCGAGGATTTTCGGATGCCCAGTAAACTGAGTTGTGTCTGTTGACGTGTCCATTGAGTTTGAAAATCGCTTCATCTGTCCAAGTAATTTTATCAAGAATGCTATTATCTTCTTCGATCATTGCCAGAAGTTTTTCGCAAAACTCAATCCTTCGATCAGGATCGTCATCATTCAACTGTTGCACTAAGCGCGAACGGTAAGGACGCAAATGCAAGTCGGATAACACATGATGATTCGATGCTCTCGATATACCGAGTTCAGATGCAGCACGCCTTATCGATGTTGTGGGATCTTTAGGAAAAACGAATTTAACAGCAGCTGTGTTTTCTGGTGTTCTAACGACAGCTGGTCGACCCGATCGCTTTTTTTCATCAACTGTACCATTTTCTTCAAATCGATCAACAATATCCGCAACAGTTTCCCGTCTGATTTGCTGATGAAATTGTTCATCGAAACGACGACATGTCTCACTCTTGTTATTCGTTTGATAAAACATTCTTAAAACAAATACCCGTTGCTCTGTAGTAAGTCGCTGCCCAACTCCTTCAGCCTTAATCAGATGTGACTTAAGATTATGTATGAATCGAACGGGAAACAGTAAATACCAGATGGGAGTAGTATTTTTATTTTCTTAACGAAATACAACCAACACGATCGTACAAAACAGAATAAAGAACAAAACAGTAATAAAATTCCCTTCTCATTTTTTTTTTTGTAAAACATTCCTCTCTCTTTCATATCTTGGCACTATCAACGTTTCACATTCAAGAATAGGAATGTATTGAAATAGGCGGCAACCACAGAATAGAAAGAAAAAAGCACGAAGGACACAACACGTGCTAAAAGAGCACACGAACAACAAGGTCTAACGGTTGTTAATCCTCTAGAGGTGCATAGTTGATAGCTACTGCTAAAAGTTAGCAAAACTTTATTTGAAGGAAGGGAGATTATTTCGAAGATCGTGGACTGATTATTATGTGATCAATCCACGTTATTGAATAATATGTAAAAATATGCAGCTAAACACGCTCTTTCGAATGGTCAAAACCGCAACTCTCTAGCGCTTTTCTGTCAAAAGTTATTACTAATACAAGACTGCCGGGTAACTTTTGAGACACCCTGTATAATTGACCATGACGATTTTTAATATAAGCATTTTGAAAAATCTATATGTGATCCAATATATGTTTGGCAATGAACATTTGAATGTTCTTTTATAATAGTTTGTAAAAAATTCTGAAATTCATCTTTGGAACCATTCCATGTAAGAAATATGTGATCTTCATATCTAGAAAAGAAATGAAAATTAATAAACCCTTTTGGAACACATGTACCATAAAGGAAAACATTGTCCTGTAGGAGAGTATGGCATTCTGAGAATATTTGACCGTAAAAAGTGAAAAAGTATCAGTTTTCTAAAAAGAAAAGTAACAGATCTTCTTACCTTCCAAATAATTCATTTTTGATTTTTTCATGATTTAATATTTTTTTTGCCATAAAAATAAATAAATATTTGATAATGTTTCAATTAATGGCATTGAGTTCGGACCATCTTTAGTGAATTTATAAATTTTATTTTTATAAACAAAAATATTATTGAAAAGAACTAATTCTAGAAGATTTTGAGTAGTGATGATTGGTATTTGTTGAAGTTAATTTAATGCTAAATTCCCTCGTATATTGTGGTCAAAGTAAGATAATGTTGTTCATTGGCATAAGAATTTAATTTTTCAATAAAATCAATTTCATCATAAAGTGTAGTTGATATCATATATTCATCAGCAAATGGTCGAAGTAAACGATTGAGATATTTAGTAATTTTTGATATTCTACTTTTTTGTGATGTAATAAATGGTACTAATGATATATTATTTTTCTAAACAAATAAATCGTAAATAAAAAATAAAATAAACGAAGTCAAAGTGTGTACTTTTGAAATATCTGCTAAAAAGTGTATATATATATATGATAATTGAGCTTTTGTTGCACCAAGAAGTAACTTATCGACCGTTTTCTCTTTTAATGCTTTTATTATTTTTAAAATTTTTAATCCTCTATTTACTGTTTGAATCATTTGATTTAATTTCGTGTGTAATTCTTGCTGTTCATTACTATCTTCATTATTAATAATTAATAGAACTTCATAAGCATTCATATTTATTAAATAATCATCCGATAGCATTTCGAAATCTTGTCTATTTCCGAAATAAAATGTATCCATATTATCAGCATTTCTTCGTAAAATAAGATTATTTTCTTTTAAATAAGTTCGTATTCTTTGAACTAATTTCATTTCATAGATAGCACGTTGTTGAAGATGAGATGGCATTGATATTGAAAAATGATTTTTAAATTGTTGCAAAATTTTATTTTGAAGTTCCATTTGTATAATTACATCCATCTGATACTTTGAAAATAGACTAGCTATTTGATGTTTTAATGGTGCATAGAGTTTTTTTCAAAATATCATCCATTGATTGACATGAAGACAAAATATGTATTTGAAAGGGAAAAACATAAGTTGGTCCTCGATTTAATAATTCTAATTGTTTATTATTCAATGAATGTGATGTATTAAGAATAAGATGTGGTCGAAATCCAGTTGTTTTTGTAATTTGTTCTTTTTTCCTTTCATTTATATTATCCGAATTATCATTATTATTATCATGATATGAACATTGTAAATCATGTTTGACTTGAAAATTATATATATCTCTCCAACGCTCAATAATATTTTTGCAACATTGTTCAATTAAATGAATTAATCTTGTTGGGGTATCTGTAAAACATGATAACACCCACTAACACCCAACTTTTTAACAGACAGGAAAACCATATCTACAAACACCCACAACTCGATGAGATATACTCGCAAACATCCACTAACAGCCATTTCTAATTGCTTTTGGGGTGCCTGAGTGCCTCCGAAACTCGAAAATCTTGAGCACAAATACACTAACACCAAGGGGCATCTCAGAAATACCTACTAACACCCAAAAACATCTACAAACACCCACAGGTGATTGTAATCTATCATCTGAGATAGTAATGTATGTATTTTGAACCATTTTTATAGCTGGTGGTATCCCAAAATACAAAAAAATCAGAATTTCATCAAAATAACACCTTCAATTGTCGACATTCAGATTAAAATATGCCAACAACACTTCGTAAACAGCTCAGAACATTCACTTGCCATCCAACTTTGCTCACTAGAATATGTGAGCACTCATTTTGAGCTGAATGGTGTCGAATTTTTTCAATAAAGAAACCCGACAAGGTGGATCTTAGGTTGAGCTCATTTTTATCACAGACGATTCTCTATTGACTTGAAATTCTCTTTGTCTCAATAAGAGAATTAGCATTTTTCGTGCCTCGTACAATTCCTCATTATGAAGAAAGTGAAGCACATATTGAGTGTAGTCCAATCTATTAATTCTTTAAAGAGATTAACCGATTCGAAACTCATTTTAATAGAGCACATCCTCCTTAAAATTAGAACTAGATTAGCATAGATGAATATGATTGTGATTAAAATATAGATGCGTAAGCATGATTTAAAGGTTCAGTTCGACAGTAAAAAATATTGAAATAAAGCCAATAACGGCTATTTAAATGATTTCTTTGTTCTTGTGGTTGTTGAAGACCCACGACGTTTTGTTCGGCTGGGTTTTTTTCCAGCTCGTGAAGGAATATTCAAGTTTCGTGATATAGGTGGCTTTTTGTAGGCGTAGTTGTAATACTGAAAAATGATTTCATCGCGTTCTTCCACTGTTTTTCTTGTCCATATGTGAGGATCATGAAGAAATCTGAACAAATATAAGTTTGAAAAATATGTTGTGGTTTTATCCTCTTACCTCGCATATGGAGAAACTAGTTCAAGCTCGCCGCAGTCATGAAGCGCTCGAATAGATTCATTTCTTTGTCGGGCTATTTGTTTATCTAACATATCGATGATATTAGGCAGCTGTTGTAGTTCCCAGTTTGTTTGTGATTTCAAAGCATGGTTTATCGCCTCTATATCATTATTATAGAATAGGCGAGGAGAACCGTTACGATTAACGTAATCGATTGCAATCATTAATGACGCGATCAGGTGATTTCGAAAAACGTTAGTTTCATATCGATCAAACCATTGAAAAAAATCAGTAGCGTCTCGGAAACGAGCTTCGTCATTGCCTTTTATGGTATTCCATCGAGCACTCAACTCTTCTAATCGTGTGTTAAACTCATCTTCCGTTTCTGATTGTACGAGAGAGTCAGATGAATCGAATATGATCTCCAATAATGCCCTGCGTTCTTCTTGGGATGTACGACATTTTGTAAGTTGTCGTTCTATATTTTTACGTACATGCCGGGTGCAGTATAAGTGGGTTACACCAGGTAGAACAGTCTCAACAGCACTTTCAATGGCTGGTGCCCCATCACTTCCAATTATTAAATGGCTGAAATCAGTTAATTCTCTGCTTATGTATTGCAGAAGCTCCTGATATGATGCCGAGTCAATACGATAATGGATCGCTGTAGGTCCAATGAAGATAGGTGTCTTTTTAGTCTTGCGATACTGCAAGGCAGTGTTGCGGAACGAAGTCGCCGTAACGAAAAATCTTCCTAGATTGAATGTTGTATCAACGCGTGAACAAAAAGCAATCTATTTTTCAATAACAAAATACAAGACTTACACAATATTGATGATGGTATTTGGGCTGGAGGATTAATGCAACAGCGATTTAACTCTTGAATCATGTGCTTTTGGGATAACACGATCACCGGCGCTTCTCCACGAGCCATTGAAAATCGAGCTACAATACCATTTGACTTCTCTAGACTCTTCAAGATGCCAAGATAATCTTCTACAGTCGATTGAGTACTCTGTCGAGCATTGTAGATTTGGGTACGATCTCGAATCGTTGATACCGAGGGTGTAGGAATATGTTCAATGTTGCTAATTCCTTTACTGTAGATGCTAGAAGGCTTTAAGAAGTGTGAGTGAGACTGAAAATGAGAAAATAAAAACTGTTCAAATCGATTTCTCTATATTGTAGCTCACTTTAATCTCAGAAAGGACCGATGGCAATGATGATGTAAATGGGCGGTTAGATTTTGTAGCATTACCATGCGGCCGCAGTTGAAATTTTTCAACATCGCCTTGGTGTGTGGAAACATATTGGAGAAATATGGGAAGTTTTTGATCGATGAAGTTCTCATTATTCAACTCTTTAGTTAAATATGCTATCATTCGGCGAAAAGTTGGATTCGATTTGTTGGTTGCATAGTATCTATTCATCACATGACATTTTTTAAAAAAAAATATTTCTAGCCATCTGAACACATACCTTCGCCTTGAAATGATTTCATCACGGTTCACTGGGCGAGAGACATACCGATTCCCAATTCTTTCATTGTAGAAGAAAACTCCCGCAGAATCACGACGTACAATTTGATAGTTATCATGATTCGTGAGAAAAAACTTCATTTCTTCAGAACCCCCTTGTATCCATGCTCCATTACCATCCTTACCAATTGACAAACGGTTCTCATCAGTATTCTTTATTACAAATGTTGCAGAATCTGTTTTCATTTTCGGTGGCTGATCAAACACTCTACCTTCTTTTACGTCATTTAGCACCTGTTTAATTATCACAGGAGCCTCGAAGAACAATTTTCTTGTTTCAATAGCTGTTGCGCCATAGTTACCACTGTCGTCATTTTCTTTTTCAGCATCGATTTCCTTTCTGATTTTTACTACCGGTTCATGGGAAATTTTTAATGTTTTTATCGGACGCTTACTTGATTCAGTCAGAATTGACTCATCATAGATTATATCGACTGTCTGATCGCTCTCAATCGCAATAGTTGAATTCGTAATTGGTAAAAGTGGAACAAAATGATTTGCATGCCAATCTCGATTTAACATTTTCTTGGGGCCCGACCATAGTATACGTAATGGTGCATTCGATCCTGTGGATGCTAATCCAGTTCGCAGTATGAATACTGTGTTCAAAAGTTCACAGTAAGCGTCATTTTCATTCACGCTGGGATAAATCGATTCAATCGACCTTTGTGTTACTGTCGAAAGTGCTGCAAGTGTTAGTACTCCAGTGTATTGCCCATTGTTAAGGATGCGCAGCACATGATCTTGAACTCCTTCATCATCAACTAGATCGAGACCCATCTCAGTTTTCACTGTGTTATAATACTGCTCGTGAGTACACAATTCTTGTATACATCTGGTGCGAATCTCATCGATGGTTATTTCTGGATAAAACACTCGCATTGTGTGGAACATGCAATCACCATCACCAATGGTTTCAACCGTAATGAAATCATCCGTACTTATATCCGTATTCTCGTTTAGCAATTGTTTGGCATGCATGTCAACAATGTGTACAGCTCCATCAAATATAATTGGTGTTGCATGCAATATCGAATAATTTTCAATTGCATCGTGCGCATCCATACATTTCGCTTTCAAGTCCGAGTAACTACTGCATTCGTCCTTCAATACAGTCAGCAAGAGAAGATAAAAATCCTCTCGTGTTTCAGAACTACACGTGTCACATAAGATCGTATTCGAGCGGACATCACAAATCACACATGTCGTTCGATTCACTCTTTCTTGGCTCGATACCGTGGTTGTTAACATCGTTATGTTTTTCGAATGAAAAGATAAAACAGACAACATTCTTCTACTGGCTCTATCCTCTTCTGTCCGTTGAATAATTGTACGTGACTTATAAGAATCTTTTCTACAAAAGTATGAGAACGAGGCACAATGCTAGTCATTATCAGAGGTTGCTCACTCGTTTCGTTCGTGTTTGGAATGAAATAATATCAAAAAAAACACAAAATAGTATGAAGGAAAGAAAGAAATGATTGAAGAATGTGAACAAAGAAAACCAGACGTTGTTAATGATAGAACGTGAAGACAGTTAGTATATCTATCTGTAACAGTCATTAATACTGAACAACTAAATCAAACTAATCCAACCGTCTTTAAACTATAAGCGATGGAATTACCAATGGAGAAACGAGTTTTAGTTGAGACGTCTCTTTAATATGATGAAAACTTAACAAATTATGTAGCCGTCAATCCTGAAGACAATCTTTTATCACAAGCTAAGCGGCTCGAGATCGTAACAAAACACGGTTTTATCGAATTTATGATTCTTGTTAGCCCATTCGTAACATTAGATGCCATCGCTGTGAACTATCGACAAAGAAATAAGTATCATTTAAAGTTGTATCGTCGATATTTTATCCGTTTGTGTGCGTTCACAAAAACTTCTCGTGCATTATCTGATATCATCAACGAACGATTCAATTTCAAAAGTAGAGTTGATGGAATGGACAGCGTTTTCGAAGAAATATTCGGCAATGTGCTGCTACCCCGACTTTACCCACAAAATTTTGTTGCAAAAACTGGAATGAACAAGATCCGTGGAATACTTCTTCACGGACCCCCTGGAACTGGAAAGACTTTGATCGCTCAAACCGTATGCGATTTATTAAAGGTCACTCCGAAGATAGTAAGAGGCCCTGAGATTTTTTCCTACATGCTGGGTGACTCGGAAAGAAAAATTCGTGATCTATTCGAAGATGCGCGTCAAGATCAGCAACGTCTTGGCTCAAACAGCAAACTACATATTATTGTGCTTGATGAGATAGATGCTGTTTGTAAGAGTCGAGGGAACCGTAATGAACTTCGTGAAAGTGTTCAAGACAATGTGACGATCCAGCTCTTAGCTGAAATCGATGGAATGGTATATCTCGATAATATCCTCTTAATTGGGACAACGAATAACCTCGATGCCATCGATCCAGCACTTTTCCGACCTGGACGCATGGAGACTGTTATCAAAATTGAACCACCAGATGTGAATGCTCGCTTTCTAATCTTTGATATTCATACAAAAGCTCTCCTTCGCAATGGAGTTCTCAATTCAGATGTCGATGTTGCCAACATCATTCGATGTACGGATGGTATGACAGGAGCTCATGTCGAGCGCGTCGTTCGCCTTGCAGTTCAAGCGGCCATGCGACGAGACGTGATTCGCCATGGTAAATTCGATATCACTCAAGAGGAAGCAGAAGATCTTGAAGTATGTAACCAAGACTTTATTCAAGCGCTTGAAAAAATCAATATGCATTATCACAATTAATCTAGATTTGGCAAGAATCAATAAAAATAATTAATGCAAAATATTTCTTCTCTAAATCAAGCATAAAATGACATAGTGTCATAACAAATCTTTCTTTGCTACTAGAATGCGCATTTCCTAAGATCCGAGTTGTAAAGATCCTGTTCTGTCCCCAGTATTTCTCTCCATACAATAAGATACTGACCATGTGACAATAGCTTAATCTACTCTTTGCCATGAGCTTTTAGAAAATTCGTTGGATAGTGCGGCCTTTCGTATATGATCTACCAATTATTTCTATACACTGTGTACTACAGGGTGGTTCAAAACCTTTACGCCCCCCTGGTTCTATCTATGGATCAAATGGTTTCATCAACAGTTTTATACCAAATTGAAGCCCGTGAAAAACTGCATCGACGAGTACTATTAAATCAAATGTTATCTATCACATAATCAAAAGAGCCTACATCATATATATCAGAGTATCACGGATCCTCTACTGTATGATAGTTCTTGCACACATCCTACAGTAGAGGATACGTGATACTCTGATATATATGATGTAGGCTCTTTTGATTATGTGATAGATAACATTTGATTTAATAGTACTCGTCGATGCAGTTTTTCACGGGCTTCAATTTGGTATAAAATTGTTGATGAAATCATTTGATCCATAGACAGAACCAGGGGGGCGTAAAGGTTTTGAACCACCCTGTATATTGAAAAAATTCGACACCATTCAGCTCAAAATGAGTGCTCACATATTCTAGTGAGCAAAGTTGGATGGCAAGTGAATGTTCTGAGCTGTTTACGAAGTGTTGTTGGCATATTTTAATCTGAATGTCGACGATTGAAGGTGTTATTTTGATGAAATTCTGATTTTTTTGTATTTTGGGATACCACCAGCTATAAAAATGGTTCAAAATACATACATTACTATCTCAGATGATAGATTACAATCACCTGTGGGTGTTTGTAGATGTTTTTGGGTGTTAGTAGGTATTTCTGAGATGCCCCTTGGTGTTAGTGTATTTGTGCTCAAGATTTTCGAGTTTCGGAGGCACTCAGGCACCCCAAAAGTAATTAGAAATGGCTGTTAGTGGATGTTTGCGAGTATATCTCATCGAGTTGTGGGTGTTTGTAGATATGGTTTTCCTGTCTGTTAAAAAGTTGGGTGTTAGTGGGTGTTATCATGTTTTACAGATACCCACCACAAAAGCACAAAGTGTTCAGAATAGTTTTTTGTCCTGCTACACTTTGCAGAAATTTTTTTCTGGTCATTTTGCTAAAAAAAGTTGCGAAGTTCATTAAGAAATGGTGATGGTATGACCAAAATACTAAACATAGTAAAATAGCATAAATTCCATTTTTACTGATAAAACATCAGAAAAAAATCGATCAGTAGATTTCAAAATGGCTATATTCTGCAGAAATATGACATAGGAGATTTCGTAAACAAAATTTCCTCTACAAAATCCTACTAGCAATTTCTCAGACAAAACCGAAGAGTATCAAAAAATTTTCATGCAACATTGTACATGGTATTTATCATAAAAATGTAGCACTTCTGTCAGGAATACTGTATGGAATATTGTATTGAAATTTATTCACATTCTTCGACTTCGTCTGAGAAATTGCTAGTAGGATTTTGTAGTGAAAACGTTTCTCTGCAAAACCTACTATGTTACATTTCTGCAGAATATAGCCATTTCGAAATCTACTGAACGATTTTTTTCTGATGTTTTATCAGTAAAAATGGAATTTATGCTATTTTACTATGTTTAGTATTTTGGTCATACCATCACCATTTCTTAATGAACTTCGCAACTTTTTTTACCAAATTGACCAGCGAAAAGAGCTCTACAAAATCTAATATGAAAGAAAAATTTCTGTATACTATGTGTTTTTCGTAGTTAAGTACTAATGGAGCAATGCTCCAAATCTTTTTCCAGATCTAGAGCAGACCATTGTTGATTTTGAAAACCTTGTTTCAAATTATTGACTCTAACATTTGACAGTAAACAGCAATAGATGCTGTTACTTCGCAACTGTCTTTTATATCAACGATCCGAAGTGTCTCGGATTCCATATACTTCTCATAGATATGATTCATGAACGTGACTGTGACCAACTAGTTCATGACAAAGACATGAATGCGACTAAAAAGCGTGGTCACACAGATTTCTATTCACAAGATACTGAATTAATTCCTGAACAAATTAATAATTATATGGAAATTGTGGTTATGCATCTGAAATATGCATTTTTATGTGGTGAAATAAAATAATAACCCTGAACATCTACTAAAATATTTAAAAATAAATAGTCTCTGAAAAAAAACTTAAAACTAGACGGGGCGGTACGGGGCGGTGGCGGTACGACTTTTTTGCTGCCCCATCCATCTCTGGTTCGCATCGTAAGATTCTCTATCGCTAGATGCATCGCTTGAATCGTTTCCTATTCTCTCTTCAGACTTAATATCACACTTAAAAAAAGTGCGCTTTAATTGTATCGTAATATCATCAAGTCTACGACGAACCTACAGGGATCATCTCGACCTAGAACGCCTATTTGGAATGCCAACAAAACAGGTACCGAATCGAAACAAATGACTGCATAGTAAATCCATTCAAAACTCTTTTCAGCTTCTTCGTGCCGAATCCACCATAGGCGAATTTACATTAACAAGACTATATATACTTAAGTAATTCTTGCATTTACGCACGCACCTATTGCCAGTCCAAAATCAAAATATCCAAAACTCACGTCAAAAAGCCATGATTGGTTGAATCCCAATGCCCAAAAAATCTGATGTGTTGATAGATCAACATTGAAAACCTATGATTACCTAAGTCTCAAGTGTCAAAGATTCTAACTTGAGCAAAATGGAATGGCTCAAGTCCAAAGTTCTAAAACCTGACTGGCAGATAGTGTAATGTGTCTATCTTCAACTACGTTCTTTTAACCTTCTAGCAAAGAAATAAACACTTTTTTTTCATGTGATCCTTCCTTCAGTCGAAGGAATTTTGAAATTATATATCATCATACTTTAAAAGAAATCCGCTTATAGATATTCATATTAAGTAATCATTTACTTAGTTTTGAATCATGCATTAAAAATCTAAAATTAATCTAACAAATTAAATCAAGCTTTTAGTAACAAATCGAAAATTCAATAAAACAACGATAACTTTTGAATAGAAGGGTATGAAAAAAAATTCTCTTAGATTTTTCCTATTTCGTCATACTCAATTGGATGGGTCAAAACAGAAGATACCATCTTGAGTAATTCTCATGCCAGTTATAGAAAATAAAACTCAGAGCTAGTATAACATTTTAATTTAAAACTAAATTTCGATTTAATGATTTCTTTGTGCCAATATACATAGCTTACTTGATTGAATGCTATCGCAGAATATCAACATGAAGAAGAAAAACTAAAACGTGAAATTTATTTCTAATAAATCTATTTTCCTATGAATAACATCGGATGTATTCAACGTTCAATCTAACAATTCTGATATATTATTTATGATGAATTATTTACAAATATAACTTTAAAATTTTGGATCATTGTCCCGATCTAAACGACAATCCAAACGAAATTCTAATGAAATGATAAAATGAACACATCTCATATTTTCCTCTCGATGTTTACGTTAATTTGTTTCACAACGAATAGCAGAATCAAATCGTATACCTTTATTTCAAATTTTTAAATCATTGGATTATATCATCGTTAAATACATATCTTGCGAAAAGAAAACAAATCACACTTCTGTATGGTCAGTGTATAGTATAACTAATGAAGATATATTTCTTAAAATATGAAAAAGTATCTGACTTTCTGCGAAATTTGTTTAAAAATTCTCTGACAAAAAAAACCAGGTTTTCAAGTTCTTTTAATCTTTCTATTAATCTGATATTGTTATGATTCTTATTGATGAATCTGACTAATATCAGAGAATATATTTGTAAACACTTCTCATTGTTTTGCTTTATTAAAATTTTAAATTTAGATATGTCTCAGTATACAACAAAATACTATTTATAAAAATTTCGACATTGTTCAGCTGTTTGTAATGTGTGCAAAACATGAAATACAAAAAAAAAAAATTTATAATTAATTTTGTTCATTCTTAGCACCTATATTTCTATTTAATTGTTAATCTTCATCATCTTTATCTTCTGTAATTATTGATTTCATATGTACTCCATTTCTTAATGTTGCTGTTCCTTGACCTTGTCGTAAAATTTTTCCACGTACATTTACTAAAACAGATCTTTGTTCTGATTTTGTTATTTCTTTTAAGAAAAATTTTCGATGAAATGGACCAGATATTGTTTTAGGATTAATTATAATTTCAACTTGAAAACTAATTCGATTTTCTGATTGAGATAATTCATTGACTAATAATTGTAATTCATCTGTATTTTGTTGATCGAGAATTATTTCTAATTTAATAGGTTTTTCACGAAAAATAATATTCATTATCATTGTATAACTATGAGAAAGTTTTAAAATTCCAAAATATAAATCAAATGAATATTTATTATCACAATATTCTTCCCATTGTAATTCATCTAATAACAAGAAAAAAGAATCGAATTAAAAATCATAATATTAAATTTACTTGAATTTTCTTCATGTTTATTTGATGATTCTGTTGAATCAGCAGTAAATCGAACACCTAAAAAAATCATAAAATAAAATTATTTTTTTATTAGAAATTTTTTTTTTGTATTTTTACCACCAACTTTTCGAATATTAGTCAAACTATTGTCAACCATTTCAATGTATAAATATGAACATTTTTCATCGAACAAAAAAAAAGAAAAGAAAAGTTATTTGTTTAAAAATAACCAATAGGTTTCTAATGGTTATAGAAAAGAAAAATAATGACATATAGATGGCACCTGTTCCTTTGTAATCTTGAATTTTATGTTTTGTTAAAATAATTAAAAAAAACTGAACACAAGTATTTTTGCCATAGAATTAGATTAAAAATTCGATAAATATCATTGATTATAATAAGAGTTAAATTTCTTTAAGTTTTTTATGCTCAATATTGAAAATTTTCTATTGAAAATTACAAGCAACATCCCTGGAATAATATTATTCCCATCCGTATACTATCTTATATAATGTATTTTAGTTTTTGTTTTTAAATCTTCTATTAATGGTAAAATGAAGTATAAAATATTTTAATCTATTGAATATTAGAAGAAAGAGATATGAAATGATTTATTTTATTTCCAAATTTGATCAAAAAGAATGTGAATAGTCGTAAAAAATCTTTTTCCTCATGAAATTTCATCATGTTCACCATGTGGATCGATGTATATCAATAAGAGTTTGTTGGTATGATTAATATATTCATTTGATTCTATAGAAATATGTTTATAACCATACTTTTCTGTTAATAATTTCATCATTTCACTTGATCGACTAGCAGTCAGATTGTAAAATATGATCATATTTCTATAAATAAATTTGTAATTATTATAAGATATATTTCAAACAAAAAAAAAACTATTACTTGTATCAATGTTGATTTTTCAAGTGAATAAAATAAGTTTGTTAAGTTTGATCCAAATAACCAGTCGAGTCCAGTCCAAAATGATGGTGACATACAAATAGCAATACCAAATGTTGCCGAATAAGACAAATCCATATAAATAACAGGATATCGTTTTTCTTCACTATTTGTCAAATAATCAACTGATACAAAAATAATTTTTTTTCGTCGTGAATATTCAAATGATACACAGAAACTATCATATGTATGGAAATGAGATGATTGTCCATCAATCAGAAAATTATAATCGCTCTTTAGAGTTTTAAAAATTTTTTAATTTACGTTTTATGAATATTTAAAATAGTAATTAACGTGTTGTGTTATTTATTTTTATGACACATCATTGTTCGTGAGATATGAAAATTTGAAAGTAACTGACGAACTTTAAATGATAGATATTGAGAAAGGGATTTTTTTTGGAATGAAAATATATCAAATGATTTCTAAAATTCATCTTATTCGAAGGGATTATCTCTGATATGAGACAAATTTGTCATTCAAAGATTGGTCGAAATAGAATTACTCTCTTCATAATATTGTCCGCTATATTTTTTTGTGTATGATTAGTTTAACAATCTTTATGTTTGCTTCATCCTATTTAGTATGTCTTTGTTTTCTTTTTTAATTAAATTTTATATATGAAAGAACCATCTTAGTCAGTTGACTAGCCTTTTTCGAGTTCGCCTTTATTTGTACAACAATAAGGGACTTTCACACGATTTTCAACTTAATAAACATCGATCTACATATATATTCTTGTAGACTATGTAGATGATCAATCAAGAAAACAATAGAGAAAGAGAAAAAGGGAGATAGTATGTAAAAGATAACGCCCACTACTTAATAAATCGTCATTATTTTTCTATCATTCGAAATTTAAATGTGCAAGAATAAGAATCGACTACAAAGTACAGCAAATAAAATTTTATAAAACTATACTTATCAATTAGTCATTGTAGCTATGGGAGTTTGTCACTCTAGTAAATCGTCTATTTCTGCATACTTCAGATCTGACACATCACCTAATTGTCGTTGGAATGTTCGAAAAATTTCATCGAAGACTATTCTTTTAATAGAATATAATAATAATGTTTTAAGGTCAACTTTATATTGTATGACAACTGGGCATACTGAATCTAAAGAGAAATGTTTACCTTTATATTGAGCAAAACTAATTTCATCTTCTGGCCGATTATATTCAAGAGGAAAATATCTAATTTAAATTAATTGAAAATCAAAATCTTTGACAAGTTTTCTCAGTTTGCCGACGCATCAAAGTGTAATTTAAGATAAAAATAAGCTTTGCAAAAACGTATAATCTATAATTGACTAAAATGTCGAATTTTGTAGAAAGGAAGTGGAAGTGTTGGAAGAATGCAGTTCTATTATCCAGAGTACCTACAGATTCCAGTGTGACCACCTATGAACTAGCTATACAACCAGCTAAACTAAATAAAAAATGTGTAATACCTTGGAAATGTTTATATGAAAGATTTAGAACTTGAATTAGATAAAATGCCATCGACTCAACTTGTTATAAATGAGGTTTCCTGACTAATTATTTTTGTCTGTAAAGAAATATGTTTGAAGTAGAAGAAAAGATACGTAATAGTGATTTAATGATTACTATACAAAGTCAATCTACTTGATCAAAAGTAACTGGTATGCATTTATTAGTTTTTTCTTTTACCATTTTCAAGCTGAAAGTATTATAATTAATCATTTTTCTCTTTTCGAAGTTTATCAAATAAAATATGTTTTCAAACTTTTTTTGGAATACCTTTTCGATGCTTACACATCCTACATGTTTCTAAAGCAATTTTGATGATGATTTTATACTAATCAAACTGTAACTAACCTTTACTCTTAGCTAAAACTCGGCCTCAAACTCAGCCAATCGAAGACTGCCAAGTCCAAACTCAATCAGATCTATCTTGAAAGAAAAAGTTCTTGATCTACTATAATGAAAAATAGAATAATAGTAATGCAGTAGTATTTACAAAAACGAAATACATAGTGAGATTGGTCGCTGAAAATCAAAACAAATTTTGAGCATCAACTAGATGATGAAACTCAACTTTCGTATAATTTTTCTTCACTTGTAATAAGAAGTCATAACTTCAGGGTATGATGCCACTGAAGTCCAATAAATACCTCCTGAAAACGAGTTTGGTAGTAGAAAAGAAATGGAGTGATCTTATTAGAATGCGCTATCTATCATAGCATGAAAAGTAAATATCAATAGAAAATTTTTACATTGACTCCAGCTTACGGAGGCCTAATGGTTTCGTCGCCGATGATAAAAGTGGAAGATCTATACTTTTCGATTGACTGTTATCCGTACATTACTCACACACCAATTCTCAAATCGTAACTCTCTCTCCAATGTGATGATAAAGTGAAAAGCTAAAAAAGAATTGACAACTATTGTTTGGAAAATATTTTAGAACCGTGACTAGGACAATGATGAAAAATAAAAACACTCATTACACGTCTCATTAATAATTTCACTTCTATCTAACAAATAATCTTCTTTGAAAGTAACATTATTCTCTATAGCACGCATTTAATATAACTTTTTTTGACAAATTCTATGAATGACTTATCAAAATTTTGCGTCTAATCTTTTTTCTTTAGAGAAAGTCTATTTTACGAAAATTACAATTTTGTATAAAATTTGATCAAAGGTTTTCGGAGTCGAGAAACTCTAGTCGGTAATCGGTTTTCAAAAATCGTGTACTTCGTATTTTTCTTAAAGATGATTTATTTTTTTAAAAATAAATACTTTCTACAAATTTTAATGAAAGATTTACAGCAGCTCATCGCGTAGGATGGGATAGCATGAAAAAAAAACTGTACCATGGGATGAATTCTTTCTAATCAATTCATAGGATGAGGCTATCCTCAAAAAATTTTTGTTCCATGGTGGGATAAATCTATCCACCAAAAAACATGTGTCATAGAATGGGACTATCTTTTAAAATTTTCTATCCCATTCCATGAGATAAAAAAAAATTTCAGCACTATTTAATAAGATGAAATGGGATTATCTCATAGAACTTCATACTTGTCAAATACCTTTTAAAAAGATACAGTATCTTATCGCATTTATCAGTTCGCAATTATTTTCTTTACTTTCACAATGAAAAAAACACATGTCATGCTCTCTATGAATACAAAATAGTAAACTATGAAGAAAAACTAGATTAATAAATGGAAATATTAGTTCAAGTACACAACTTCTGGAGAATTACAAATAGAAAATGAAGTACTAGTCAACTTTATCGAATCAAATTGACATTCAACAACAGATAACAAAGTATTAGAAGACATGTTATCGATTATAATCTGCTATAATTGAAGCAAAGTTAAAATTATTATCGGTTTTAGACTATATATAGTAGGAAATATCTTTTAAATTAGATAGAATTTTAATTTTGCTGCAATTATGGAAGATTACAATCGAAACGTTTTTCACTGGGTAACCATTTATGAATAGAAAAAAAAAGTTATTTCTCATTTGGTTTGTCTAAATAACCAAGAGAAGCATCTACATCAAAACAATTATATTGTTTTTGATAAAAACAAACGAATTTTTGTAAAAAAATGTTTGTCTCATTCGAAGCGGGCCCTGGTTTCCAGGGTCAAAGAACAATCTGTAATCAGTTTTTCAAAATTTTGAGTTTGATGCGTTCCGGCATACCACTTGTCGATTCGAATTTCTGTATTTCGAAAACTTTTGAACAAGTGTTAAATTGCCAATTATTGTGATAATTGCTTTGGAACTTCAGAAAAGTTCTCAGGATTAAAAACAACTCAAAAGCCAATTTAGGTTTCGTACTATACCTTTGTAAAATTCAGGAACCGAAAAGCATTTTTGGAAATCAAGAAAATATCTTCTCATACCTCTTTAAATATCTAAACAACCTTTAGGAAAGGATCGGCTCCCTCAAATACCCTAATGATTTTCCAAAAAAAAACTAATTAGATTTTTGGCAATGATAAAAATCTATTCTAGATTATCATAGAGGCGTCGAAATCAGTACTGTCGAAATTCTTTTGGGTTTCGAAACCTCAAAAACCAATAAAGTATTCTCCAGAATGGTTCAGAATATTGGAAATTCTTTCGGAAACCAAAAGGGATTCTCAAAAAGTTTTTCGAGCTGTTTTGAGTTTCTAAGAATAAAGACTTTTTTTATAGTGTGCTCCAACGAATATATTCAAATGGCTATACTCTAATGGGTATCTATTTACAGCTATATATTGATAGCTATAGCGGTAATGGTATACCGTTAGACCTACACGTATTTGCATTTCCTCTCTTCTAAGAATGTCCATCAGAATTAATACCGTTTCTTCAAACGTACTTCTTCTCTTCTTGAGAACTTTATATTGAAATATTTTTTCTTTGTATTATTTTAAACCTAAATTTCTAGCACTTTTCTATCTGGTATTGTGAACACGTAAATTTTAGCTCTTAAGACTGTATAACTGTAACTATGGTTAAAGAAGAGATAACTCAGGCAGCTCACACTTCTAATATTATTATTACTTTTTTTTCCATTTTTAACCTTAAAGGAACAACAAATTGAAAATAAAAAAAAATAGCATTGAACCTATATTTCGAAAGTTGTATCTCTATATCTGTACATTAATAGAAAGAATTTTTTATGAAGTTAAATATAATTTCGTCACTTTATTGGTATAAAACATCATGTTGTTCGAGAAAACTTTTCTTTTCTCTATATCTCAGGCACCTTACAATCAGAATCTGATGAAATCTTGAGAAAAGTAAACGCATATTTTCTTGTCAGATCTCGCACTAAGATCATATGAGAAACCTTGTACAATATTGTAAGATCTTATGTCTGATTTTTTGACCTGGGTCATTTCAGTATATTGTGACAAAAAACATTTTCTTCATTTTTGTATGTGGTAGAAATGCTTTTGACGTACAGATAAAGATATTGTATATCATTTTTGTCTAACTAGCACTTTTCATTGCCGATACAAATAGATTCAATTAACCATTGAAAGTAGAGAATTATTTTTAAAAAAATTAGCTTCATTAAAGTGATACAAAAAAAATTTTTTTTTACAATTATTATTCAAGTAAACCAGCTTTCTCTGTTATTATCTTGAAATAATGATGTTTGTCTTAACACTTCACGAAAGTCGAGACGATTTTCGCGTATTGTAATATTTCTTGAGAATAAAGATGAGTATCAACTGCCATGATCGATTTCGATTTCTCTGACAAGGATGTAATCAATTAATGAATTTGCAAAAGAATATATTATTTATTTTAAAATATGATACTGGATAAACAAGAACAATATGAAATTTCATGATAAAACGAATAAAATCTCATTTTCATTAGTTTTATTCTGATGTTTTTATTAGAAAGAGTTTTGATTTAGAATGATGAATAATCTAAAATAAGAGAAATAAAATAATTAATAAGTAGGTTGATGATGTAAGAATGAATCATAACATTTTACAAAAATGTTCATCTTAGACAGATCATTGAAAGCGTGTCTTAAGAAATGACAAATGTTATTTACGTAAATAAAAAATGCACCATTTTTGTAGAGCACCTCAAGACGAATCTTTTAAAAAAAAAGTTGGAGCAATCAAATATTAAAAGAAATATTCCGTCTACTGAAAAGAGTGTAATGCGTCGAGGAGCTACATAAAAAACTAGCACATGTTCGTTCGTTATACAGAACGAAAGAATATAAAATTAATATTTCTCATAAAATTTGATCAAAGGTAGTCGAAGGTGAAGAATCTAAATCTGATATCTATTTGTACTAATTAATTGTTAATTAGTTAATAATTAATATTTTCTATGAAACTTTGTCAAAGGTAATCGAAGGTGGGGATTCTGAGTCTGTAGTTACTGTTTGAGTGTCATCAACTAATTATCAACTAATGATTAATTGATATCCATTAACTATTAATAATTCTCTCTACTGAAAGGAAGATTATGCATCGAGCAGCTACTACCAAAAAAAAATCACTGAAATGTTTGTTCGTGCATTCACTCACTTGGTAATTATTGATATTTTTTATAAAGCTTAGCTAAAGTTAATCAAAGGTAGAAATCTGAATCTGTGGTGAATTTTGTTAATTATTAGTTATTTAGTTTTGTCCACTAGAAAGAGGCTTATGCATGAAGTAATCACAACGATTAAATGTTCGTTGGCTCATTCCTTGGTTTGATTGCTATGGGACGAAAGAAAGTAAATATAATTTTGATATTAACTCTATTATTGAGTTTGGTAGATCACCTAATAACATCTTTTCTATATGTAGTTGTGATCTAGTAGGGATCTGAGCTACCGAATTTTAGTACCAATGATATTCTTATTTGGCGACAGAAAAGTAATGCTGAATAAAGTTCAGACGCCTTACCATTATATTTTGTAATAACCAATTTTAGATTTCTGAATATATAAACTTATTTTATTTGAAAATTACAAAAAAAATTAACAAATAAATTTTATCCAGTTTTTAGAGTTTAATGTTCTTCGAACACTTTAAATAGTTAAATAAATCGTGCACTTTTTTTCACGTTTATTTTCATCAACTTTATTAATAATAAAGTTAATACCAGCAGGTAGTAAAACTTCAGCTTCCTTTTGAATCGCTGACATAGATGATATATCTAAACCAAATGATTCTGTAAATGGACGATCGATAATATCAATAATAAATAATGTTGAAACTTCATCAGAGGCAGGTGGATTAGTAAATGTTTCTGCTATTTCTTGTTTTTTTGTAGTCGATGAAAAGGCAGACCAACAACGTGTTTGTCCAACAGCTGATTTATACTGTTGAATATGTTCTATTTTGCAATTTCCTCCACGATAGACACGTTGTTGAGTTTGTTTAACCGTTTCACGACAATTCCATAGAGCATTTTGAAGAAGAAAGCAATAGGGACCAAGTGTCTTCAATTTCGAACAATCTTCATTTCTTAATATATTATTTAAAACACGATAAAGGAAACTTTCGATGGTATAAAAATAGATACACCATTTACCGATATCTGATAAACTTTTATTTTTAATTTCACGCAATTTGTTAGCAATCTCTTTACTTTTCGTTTTATCATATTGTTTTACACACAATTTTCCTTCTTCAAATATTCCATCCGCTGCAAGTTCAACAATTCTTGGAGCATTTTCTTCTGTTAACATATAACAAGAATTATTATATTGATTGGCCCATTCCCAAAGATATTTCGAGAAACCGCTTCCTTCTACAAATGTTTTTGAAGGTAAATCATTCCCATTGAAACGATGTTCACGTGGAGCAAATAATTCACTTGATTCAAGAGTTTTACGGCAAATTGGACGTTGTCGATTTTTATCTAATACGTGTATTTGCAATTTATGTTTAAAATCAATCTTATAATTATTTCCTATGATAACTTCGTTCTTATTTTGTTGATAAGCTTCTTCTATTATTTCATTATCACTATTAGAAAAACGTGACCATTCTGCTGGTTCATCTTTAGACCAAGGATTTGGATTAGATTTCCAAAACCACCAAACAGTTGATACTTCTTCATCGAAGACTGTTGTCATAATAATCGTCTGCTTTTGTAAAAGCACAGGAAAAGGAATGAGGTATCGAGTTTTATAAATAAATAACTTATTTCAAAAGGAAGATAACAAAAGAAAAAAAAAGGTAAGCAAATAATAATTTAAAAAAATGTTTTTTAATATGTCACTCTTTATATTTTCGTCACCTACATCGTTTGCATCCTTTTTATTACTCTATACAAAAAAAAAAACATGGCCTCCAATAGTGACATAATAAGAAAAGCTGTCTGGTATTGGCAATCAAATACAAATCCTTTTTCTAAAACAGAAGAAAAACAATGGACAAAATACAGTGAGAAGGAGAATGAATATATTGAAGAATCTTATATGAACAAAGTTGATAAAGTGTCAATCAATCAAAATTACTATATTGATTTAAAACATATGCTGCAAGTCAGTAAGCATGATAAGAATAAACAAAGACCAATTAAAAGAGACATTGTTGAACTTCGACAGCAGCAGCAGCAATCAAGTAGAGAACAACAAGTTATTCCTCCTTTCAAATCAGGTCTTGGTGCACCAGGTGAAAAACTTAAATTTGTTGACGAATGGATCAAACAAAATAATATTGATTCACATTATTTTAACGAACAAAACGCGGAAGAAATTGTTCTGAAAGCAGCTAAAGGTATTGAAGTAGAAGGAAAACAATTGGGAAAAGAGAAAGAAGGCATTCAATTATCAAAAATATTACGAGATGCGAAAGATGGCAGCTTACATGAATTGAGTCGAACATGTATTTACATTTATTGTTTGGAATCATTTCTATATAAGGTAGTAAATCAATGTTTGAGAGAAGACGATATCAGCAGAATTAGTACACTAGGTCCGTTTTGTTTTCTGTTGGTCAATGCTCTATGGTTATTGCGTCGTGATGGGAACGTTACCTTATATCGAGGAGCGACGCTGAATGAGGAATTGCTGAATGATTATAAAGCTAACGTAGGCAAAGCACAGAGTTGGAAAGCCTTCACTTCAACGTCAGCAAACCGAAGTATGGCTGAAAAATTTGGAAACGTCCTATTTATTATATCAGTTGTACAAATGCCGTTTAAATCTGCAAGCTGGACGCCTGTATCAGAATATTCGGACTATCCAAACGAAGAGGAGGTAATTTTACCAGCTGCAGTTACTTATATATTAAATGACATCAAATATGATAATAAAAGAGAAAAACAGTTGATTTATGTCACTATATAAGTGTGTGGATTTTTCTTACTTAACTATTGTTGTAGTTTTTCTTTTTGTTTCAGTACTGTAAATGAAATGTCTTTTTTCTTCAAACTACAAATATATGTTTGAGTTTTGCACGAATCTTAATAAAAAAAAGAAAGATTGTGAGACAAATTATCACGACGCTTTTTATCCATGATTAAGGAACTTATCAAGAGGCTTATCTATCTGAAGTAAAAGTGTGATAGACAAATGTCTTTTTCTTATAACCAGAGAAGAATTGGTCACACTTTTTATCTAAAGAGTACTATTGCTTTTTTGTCTGGAGAAAATTTTCAAAAAGCTCCGGATTATTTAGTGACCAGTTATGATACTTTGATGAATAATATAATGCTTCTAGTAATATATTTTCTCAAGTTGATGAGATATAGAATTGGTTGATGCACTTTGTTCTATGACATCATTTGGTTTTGCCAATATTGTATCAACATTGTCTATCATATGATCGAGAAACGTTGACGATAAGGGCATGATTAGATGTGTATAGGCATGTACCAAATTTCAAGATTGATCATCAAACATTCATATTTTCCTCTTATAAGAATGTCTGAACCTACACAAGCCTTTCATTGTTATCGGGTTAAGGTTAAAGCACAGATGCGAAACTTTACAAAGAAAGAAACAACTGTACAATATGTACGTTTGCTTTTCCCCTGTAAAGTTTCAAATCTATACTTTAACCATCATCCAATAACAGACGTAGAGACACTCGACATTACATATATATATATAGATGATTGGTGACAAATAGTTTTCAATGCTAGCGATCGAAATTAAATGTTGCCTAGAAACTTTTCCATGCTAAAATTGCTACCCAATTGTTCTTTCGTTGCGTTATCATTTTGAAGTCACGACAAGTATAACAACATATATATATATATATATATGAGAGTTATTTCAACTGACGTTTTGCTTTTGATTCTATCAACAAAACATATGAGATATAGGTTAAAAAGACGAAAACATTTCATTTGATACATTCGACTTTTCTCTAAACGAAACAACATCGATTAGCAATGAGAGGTTTTATTTATCAGGATGAATTCACGCAACATCATTATAGTTAGTAATGCAAACAAAGGAATGGCATATTAAAATGTCTATATGATACTCTTGTGAAGCAGTACGACAGTTGAATTCAACGTTCTATTCGTATATAAATACTTCACCATACATTTTCATGATTAATTCTATTAAAAATTGTCAAGTACGAAGAAAATATCAAAGCATCGAAGAAAACAAAAAAAAGTTTATTCTTCTTTCTTTGAAATCGATGAAACCTTTTTAGAAGATGATAGAAGATATTGTTCTATAAAAAATTTGAAGAAAAATAAACAGTAAACAGGTGCAAGAGTATACGGAAGAATAAATTCTAAAAAATTTTCCCTAGGAAATTGTTCATAATGAGGACATAGATCTGGAGTAATATGCCAAATGTAAGTAGCTATTATAAGTTGTAGGATTTGTAATGTTGTTATAAAAGGTCGTAGAAATTTCGGTAAACGAAAAGCAAAATGATAATACATAAGTGTATGAATAAAACCATTAAATAGCATACCACTTTTTTCTGTACCTGGAAAATTATTTACGATTAAAAATAATAAAAATGTTGTAGCATGATGATAAATATGAAGAAATCCAATTTTTTCTAATGATTGTCCTTTTCCAATAAGAATAGTTGTATCAAACCATTCCCAAATTTTTGAAATAGTAAAAGCAATTGACATAATACGAAGCCAAGAAGGTATTGGAATACAAATATAATACGTCCAATTAACTATTTCTTTTGATACAATTACATGATAAGATGCAAAAATAAATGAAATAAAAGAAAATAAACATAATAGAGTATAGTGAAATTTTGCAAAAATATTTTTATATTTCGAAGACAATTGTACTGTAAATACTGGAAAAATAATAGAAATTAAAACTAGATATAATAAACATGATCCAAAAGATATAACATAAGTCCACGGTGAAAATATGTTTAGAGTTGTATTAGTGTATGGAATTTCCATTTGAAAATGTTTAAAACGAAATAAATATAATGATGTAGACATCTACAAGTGAGAAATAGAGATAGCATTTTTACTTTCTGACTGAAAAGAAAAAAACGAATATAGAAAAAGAGCAAATTATAATGCGATGAATATCTTACTCTATAAAATACCATAAAAAGAAATATCTCGTAGGCGTAGAATGTATCTAGTTTAGTTTATATCAACATGATTCATTTTTATTGAAAATAAAGAATGAGATAAAAACTCTTCTCCAACTCTAAGTCAAGAAAAAACCCTCTATAATTACATATACTCATATATTAAACCTCCTTTTCTTTTCATCTTGAAGAATCCATAGAATTCATTCGATACTAACACATATGGATGGCCTTGAAGGTTTAGGAAAGATGGTAAATGTTTTAATTGATTTGTTGACATAGCAAAATAGTAGATATGATTGGTTATAATTTGAAACGAATCATAAACTGCAACATCAATAATTCAGAAGATTAATGTATTATTTAAATATGTTTATAAACAATTTTTGTTATTTTCCTCTTAATCTTAACTTGTTGAATACAAGAAATAAATGCTTTTGTAAATATGTCTAAATAGATGTCTCTGGATTACGATACATATGCAATGGAAAAATGAACACGCCGTATTATTCAGTTAATGATGAATAATTCATTTTAATGAATCTTCAGATGTATTGATCAATCTTTTGAAAAAAAACTACCCGACTTGTCTCACTTGAGAATCATCACAAATGAAATAAATCATTAATAATTATTTATCAAAATTTTGTTATCTTAAATAGTCTAATTTTTCTAGAGAAAATGCCAAAACATCGAACACACCCTTAGAGTGATGAATTTTAGGTGTCAAAATAGACTTCTTATACTTGTTGTAGCTCGCATTTTTCATATATAAAACCAAAGGACTTAATATTTTGGATTTGACTAGATCTTTCATTTGAGATAACAAAATCGAAAAATAATTTTCTCTGCCTGTCTATAGATAAGGTAGGGTGGTTTTCTATTAGACTCTATCTTAAAAATGTTTATTTACAAAAGAGATACGATCTAAAGTAATTGACAATGCAGCAGTTCTATACTAATCAAATATTTTCATTTTATATCATTTCCAACGTAGGAAAAAATTCATGATTGTTTGAGTCATCCAAACATAGAATGTTTTGGTAGAATAAACGAGAATATTATCTTTATATTATATTTTGTATTATTTTTAAAAGATAGTTAATCTTATTTCCAGCCAGTCTTTTTTTTTTGCCAATTTTTATTAATTCCATAACAGCCAAATTCTTCTAGCAATTTGAAACTATCAAAAAAAAGACATCTTGAGTATATTTTGGTAATTGTTTTATTTCTGCATGAAATTCTTCGTGTTTTTATAAAGTAAACAAACACCCAAATTTCTTCAACAATCCATACAGCGAGTCAACTTAGGCATGTAGGCAAATGATTCGATCTTTTTCATGCTAGCTTAAGAATAATAGCCGGAACCCACTTTTTGAATTTTTTCTATTATATCGAGTGACTCATAATACCGAACAATTCAAAAAGTGGGTTCCTGCTATTTTTCTTAAGCAAGCATAACAATATCTAATCTCTTGCCTACATATCTAAGTTGATTTTCAATTGTTTTGGGTGTTCATGGATCTTTGTGTATTTTACAAGTACCCCAGCATGATGTACTGTTTAGAACTAGACGGAAACACCAACATACGCGAAAATACACATACAGTGTATCTCTTGATGAAGCTGGGAGCAAACAGCTTTGGACATCGGTGGCTATAACGCGTCATTACTCGAGATATGTTCAGTTTTCATAAAAAGATATTACAAAAATGTCTATTATTAGCAAAAGCAAGTTAAGACCCCTTGCCCTCCCCTGAGAAATGATTTTCTACTTAGAATGATTCTTTTGAGGTGAAATTTGTAGGGATGAGTGGTCCTAATCAGATACGCTTCTGATAAAAATTTCAGCTTGGTTGATCGTACTAAACCAAGTTTCTAGTTGAATCATAAATCATTTCTGGCCTTCCGAAAATTAAAGCCAATGTCAGTACGCAACTTTTCATCAGACAAAATTTTTAAATTGTGTACTATTCATTTTTTTATAGATGGTTTTGTGGACACGTCTTAAAATAAGCATATAAAACAGTGATCTAATGACGGTAAATTCTACTTTTCTCAGTCCAGGATTCGATTTTAAAAAAAGTGGTTGATGAAAAGTTTCCTCTCGTTGAGAGCTTTAAAACAAAAAAAAATATTGGTTATAGCTCGAGAGATGGAGCAGTAATTCCAATTTTTCTGTTTGAAAACTATATTTTGAGAAGAACGTGAAGGAAGTTTTAGAAATGGCTTTTTGCAGACAAATCACCAAAAAATCATGTTTACATGGCAGATTTTCAATATATATATCAACAGATATTTTTAAAGCGCGTATTAGATGAATAAGCTAACGCCATCGACCATACTTAGTATAAAATTGTTGTATGCAATTCTGTTGTAAGCAACAACAAACATTTTTTCGAAAATAAAGAGAAAATCTTGGCACATCTCTCTATGTTTATAACTCAATATTGATTTTTTTTTCGAAAAATTGTATTTTCCAACAGAAGAATCCTTAATAATAATAACAAATAATACTAGTAGTATTGTTATCTCCAATTGCTACATACATAGTCAGAATTTGTGATGATGAGTTATCCTTATCTTCTCCAGTTGGTAGAACAATCTGTAAATTGGATGTTTTTTGTTAAAAAGATACAGAATTCTAACAGAATATTTTCTATAAGATCTCAGCAACGACTCACTAGATTGTGAAATGCAAACTTCTAAAGGACATGATTGCTAAGGTGGTCTGTTATGTCTGTGGAAGGACCAAAGAAAAGATTCAAATTTCTAATTTTATATTTCAACACTCTTTTTTAGATCATATTTCATAAAAAAAACTTTGCAAACACTAAATTTAAATTAACATCTTCATTTAATGATTTTCGATTTTCTTTTCTTGACAAGATAAAAACACAATATAAATTTGTTAAAAATCAATCATTCAATTAAATCAAAATTAATTGAGTAGAATAAAAAGATAGTAGTCAAAAAAATATAAAATATCGTTTTGTTTTAATATAGAATTTATGATTATCATCTATAGTAATTAACACAATTCAGAAATAAAACGTCTAATTTTACATCTATCGACAATTTTATTTTTATTAAAATTAATTATGTTTTGATTGGATACATTTATAATGGTTTAATCAACAGAACATCTGATTTTCATAAATCTTCTATTGATAACAACTAATCGATATACAATATTGAATTCTGGATATATCTGATAACAATTCTTGAAAAAAGTTGAATTAAAATTCATCTGTTTTATACTTATTTTTTTCTTCATCATGATGAATATAGTTCTTGATAGGTTTATTAGACGATAAATAAATGATGATAAGAAAATCTATTATTGGAGAGGACAAGCATTAGAAGTGCGTGCAAAAATCAAAAAGAAAATGCGATTATTATTGTGTTTTTTGTATAAACTCTACTAACTATAATTGATATATATGTATATGTATTACACTAGATGATTTTTCATAGAAGAGTGCAAGAAGATCCACCACAACATTTATATGGATATTGATTATCATAAACATGATTTTCATCTTCCCCATAGACGCAGAATGTATATGTTCGATCTATAGAAAAGACAATATTTAAGGATTATGAAGAATAATTCTATAAAATGATGTTGCCTGATATTTGATCGAGTGTATAATCAATTTCTTTCATATGAAGACGTTGAATAACACAACGTAATCGAATAGTATTTCCTGATTTGTCACAATGTTCCGTTCGATACTTTTCACGAATATTGGTTCGAAAATCCGCAGGCAAACCAACACATGAATCGAGTACATTATCAATTGATTGTGTTGATGGTGACCAAACATCGTCGAACTCGAAACAAGTAACTTTACCTGATGATTTTTGAATTTCTGAAACCGGAAGAATACTACCACTACCACAATCTCGTGTAATCAATGAATGATGATTTTCCCATTTTATGTGCAATTGAGTAGATATGAGAATAAAGCGAAGACCTTTGCAATCAGGACATTGAATTCGACCACGAGTAACACATGTTGGACAATCAAATTTTCCATTTCCTGAGCATTTGGTACATGTATAGTGTCCTTGACCTCGACATTTCGAACAAGAATCATTTTGACAACATTCAATTGTACCTTTTTCATGACATTGATCACATTTTTGACGACCAATACCTGTACATGTTGTACATTTTATTTCTCCAAGACATTCACATTTCGAACATCGTTCTCGACGTAGAGTCTCTTTGAGATCGCGAACGGTTTCTTGAGATTCTCCTTTGTCGAGTAGAGTTTTCGTCGGTCTATCAACATGATAATCTTGCCAAATGTTACCAAGCGGACGTTCAGTTAACGGTTCATCACCATAACATGGACCTTTTACTTGAGATGTCGAACGACTTTCACTGAGCGTCCATAAATCAGCAGTATAACCTGACATTTCTCGTTCACGAACAATTTGAGCATTATTCAATGGACGAAAATTGTAACAACAGCTACATGATTTTTTATTCAAGTGTGTTCGAAGTTTGCCGAGTGTATTTGGATCGTTTGCAGGTGGTAATCCATCGTTAAATAATGCGGTCATTTTTTCAGTCATTAAATATACCTTTCTACAAGAATCTGAAATAAAATATTCGCTTGACTTGGAATTTTTAAAGAAATTGTGACTCGGATTTTTGGATTATTTTACACACTTTCAATTCAAACAGAGAGAATCTAATGTTATCTTCTCAAATATTTGTTGTTATTTTCAAGTTTCATTACTATGTCTGCGCAGGAAGAAAGACAAATAATTCAGTCAACAGGCTAGTGAGGATATTTTAACATTTTCAAAAATAACTATAAATGTGATAGCCTTACTCATCTTTTCATTACAAGAGAAAAGTCGATTCAATTTCCATACAGACATAACTAATATTCGGTATATTTTTTAAGAAAACAACAAAGATTTATTCATTCTGGAGTAAACTGTCTGAGTTATTCTCTTTAATATAGTTAAATATTAGTAACATTCACTAAATAATCGCATTCAATGCAAAATTGGGAAAGATGGTATCCTAACAAAATATAATGAGTATTAAATACTTCGATATGATACGTCTACAATTATGTTTACAAATAGCATCCATTCTAATAATATTCGAGAAAAATGAAACTATCTTTAATTCAAATAATTTTTCATCAATATTACCTGGAAGAATGAGGTGTCAATAATTGATGAAATCGATTTTCTTGAAAAATTTAATTTCTTCTATGTCAAACTCTCATGCAAGATGTTCATCACCTTTTTGTGCTATGTCCAGGTCAATTGAAATACTCAATGATTATCATACATATATACACTAAGTTGGACACTTTGTGATAATCAACTTTTTTATCTAACAATTTGATCATTGATCAGATTAATTTTCCTGTGATTTAGCAGGAGTTTTCAGTGATATTATTCTAGAATTTTGCCAAATTTTGAACTCTTTCTATTCTTTAGAACAATTGTGAACCTTAGACTAGATTGAATCAAACTCTATCGGATTGTAAAATGATAGTAAAATTCATCTATATTTTCGAAGAAAATGGTGACTGTAAGTTTTAAGCTCGAATTTTATGACTTTTCTTCTGGTTATAATTCAGCTGAAGACGTTATTTGAGTTACATATTTCAGCTCTAAAGTGAGTGTGCTGACACATTTTGTATCGAAATATGCTATATATCAGTCAAAATGATACCAAACCATGTCTCTTGAATAATATCCATGAAATTTTTCTTAATAATGAGAGGCTATGGCTCGATATTTCTATACTATTTTATAGTACTTGAGAAAACCTTTCAATCCATAGAAAAACTAACCTAATTGGCTATCAAATTGACAATTAAAAAAAATTGATTATCACCAACAGTCAAATGTGTGGATATAGCACAAAGAAGTAGTATAGAGGTAATTATACTGAAAGATACTCTCTTAATAATCAATTAAAGTAAGGTAGTTATTAAACGAGAATTAGGAGAGAAATCTTTTTTTATATTCTATATCTACAGTGAGACTAAATAAATTCGCTTGTGTTCTTTTGGCAACCTTCTTAATATGTAAAAAAAAGTTTAATATTATTTGGTTAGGGCAAACTAGATATATATATATAGTATAATGATAGTTACGGTTGAATAATGTCCAAAGAAGAATTCAAGTTAATGTAAAACTGGTTAAATGCAGCAACTGTAAACCTAAACTTAAAAAAAAAATAAAATAAAAATACAAGAACCCAGACAGACATGATCTTAAAAAAAAACACGTTCAAACAGCGTAAATACGACATTTTAACAGTAGGCCACCGTTAAAATGCCGTATTTACGCTGTTTGAACGTGTATTTATTTTCATTAAAATTTCTACGCGTGCCTCACGGTTTTTTTCTGAGTTTTGTCTGTCTAATCAACTTTCTCATCTTCAAGAAAGAACGCACAAATAGTGATATAAAAGCCTTCGATCTAAATATTGGATTGTTAAACGAATGTCAATCCTGACGAAGAATCTATTCGACGGGTTGATCATCTGAATATTTTTATTATTATGATTACGAAAATTGTTACAAAATAAATTAAAACTAGCTATAACAACTCTTCTCTATAAAAATGAAAGAAAATTTTGCTGGCTCATATAGTAAAGAGTAATATGTTGTCAAAAGAGATAAAAAATGACTTTAGCATGTAACAACTCATTTAAAATTGGTGTGATTGATGTCGAACGAAAGTCAATTAATAGGAGAAATAAAACCTTAAAAATTTCTTTGTTATGATAAACATTACCCGGTTTTTTTTATTTCGCTTAAGATAGAGCAATCTGAAATAAAAAAACAACAGTATAATATTAGATTTCAACAGAAAAAGAGAAGGTTGAATTACCTAAATAATAATTTGGATTGAGTATATTACTTATACTAGATGTGATCCATCAAAATAAAAATATTTAGTTTTTTTTTTATTTAATCTAATTGCTGATTAGTAGGTCATTAAATTAGTTCAATCTAGACGAGAACTTTATCTTAATGTATACAGGGGTTATTTTAGAAGTAAAAGTATTTATTAGCATAAAGTGTTCCATGGGCAACATGAATAATAAAAGGTATTAAATGAATGTTGAGAACTGTTTCATTTGTACTTGTCGAGTAATCCATTCAATATCGGTTTAAGAAGAAACTTACGTTACAATAGGCTACAATTGTTGATATATATACTAACGATTCAAGAAAACTTGGAATCTTCAACAAATATTCATAAACTGGTTATTATTAAATGCGAGATTTATATAAGATAATAGTAACAATCTTACCTTTCGGACTGTTCAACGTCTTCTTTCGATTGTTTTTGTAAATGAGAGAGAAGCTAAAATCATTCATAGATGTTAGATTTATCACACCTATATTGTCTCTCAGATTTGCCCGACATAGATTGTCTATCAGATCTGACGAAACTATAGACTATGTGATGCATTCAGATGAAATTACAAACAAACCGCCAATTTCGCTAGTTCTAGTCTAACTACCAGATCTGATAAAAGAGACAGGCTTGATTTTTATTTCTAAAATCTGATTTTAGTGAGAATAGCGGGAAAAAAAACTAGCAAATTGAAATTAGTTCCTACAAAATCCTTCTTATCATAATTTATATATCATTGGAAAAAGCACTCAAAACTGAATAGCATGATGTATTTGAAGTTTGGACACTACTGTTCTTTATGTCCAACTTTTGAAAAGTATGTTTTGTTACAATTATTTCCACAAAAAACAGATTTTTGAGATGAAGGTCAAGTCTGCAGATAAAATTTTTTTTTGAAGAATCTAATAGAGTATGAAATTCTCCATCAACCAACGTATTTTCTTTTTGTTTTAGCGCAAATCTCTTAGTTAGAAAACGTGAAATACTAAAGAGTAATTAGATCTATTTTTGCTTGAAAAAAAAAATCTATAGTATCATTTAAAGCTGTCTAATCGTTACCATCCGATGGCAAAACTTCTTCGGAGATAAACGTTTCTGAATATTGTACAAAAAGAACAAAATGACATATTACTCACTTAATTCAATATTTCGTGCAAATTTTGTCTGAAATATGCTATCAGTTTCTTAATGTACTGGAAAGTATTTCGAATGCAATCCACTAGTTATAGCTCTGCATGATCATGAATATATTTTAATCACGAAAATATTCTTTAACTCATGAACAATATAATAGTTTTATAATATAACAATCAGCTCTGATATCTATTAGTTTACGGATCTAACTAACTTGAAAGATACTTCCATTTGACCAAGTTTTTTGTACCGTTGAAGATACTATGTATTGCATGAGATAAAATATTTCACTTTATCATTTAGTCAGAAAAAACGGATTGGTTGACAAGGTCGACTTATATACATTGTACTTAACGATAATATGTAAAAAAAAACAAGAATTTTACTTGAAATTCGCTTTGTCAGTACCTTATTTATTGCAGAAAGTTTTATGAAAACCTTGGAGATAAGTGTTTTTCTTCATCGTTAATGTATGTAATTAACTACACAAATTTATTATATAAATTAGAAAATAACCTATAGATATTGATTTATGTTCTAGTCTTGTCGATTCTTTTTACTTAGAAGTATATCATATTGGAAAAAAATGTGATAAATACTTACATATTTTTTTGCTTTCTTTTATTACAAGCAAAATATTTCTTAGACGTATAACGACAAGAAAAATATTTCTATGACGCATAACGACGAGAAAAATATTTCTTTGACGTATAACGACGAGAAAAATGAATGGAATAAACAAAAAACAGAAAGAAAAACTTACATGCAAAAGATATAGGAAGACTTTTTTCTCTATAATATTCACAAGAAGAAATAGAAGTAAATTCGGATGGCAGTGATAATTATGAGGACATTGTGGCTTTTCTTGTTAATGTTTGTAATATAAGAATAAATATATATCTATATGTGTGGAATAATTTATTAGATAAAAAAAAAACACTTAGTTTTTATTGTTCTGTTCCTGTCAAACTAGTCTACTTATGGCAAGATTTGAATATAATCTTTATATTTATTAGATAATATTATTTTAGATTGTTTTAGAAGCACATATATACAGAAATTTATATAAAAATTAGAAACAATATATTTTACAAGTAGCGTTCATTCTATGAATTTTCTGATCTCTTTCTGAAAGAAAATTTAGTATGATTATTATTAAAAATAATTTCAATGTTAATTATATTATATTTCACAATCTTCTTGATCATATTAAAACTAGGAAACAAATATTTCTATCTATGATTCATATGTAAATGATAATCGTCATTCTTTTAATAGAACCCATGTGAAATTTTTTTAGGATTAAACGCGTTTAAAACGTAAGCAATAAGCACACTAAACGCATCAGAACTCAAATATTTGACGCGTCCGGCAGATGCGTTCAAACCCGTTTCTTTTCTTGGACGCGTTTAATTTTTTGTGAAAAAAATTCCGCCCTATTCCTGCAGATTCGATATATGTCATCGTCGTCTTCATATCATGACCATCTCTTCCACGAGGCATCGTCTATGACATTTATTTGATTTTTATACATACGTTTAGATTATGCGACGAGTGAGGCTAGAACATAAGACATTAGATTAGAAGTCTACTTACTTGAACCAATGAGCTTTATTGGCTTATCTATGTATAACTTAGATTTCTCTTTTAATAAGACAACCTTTTAAAACTTATTTCAAGAGAAGTCTACTGTATGACAAATAATAAATCTCCTTCAATATTAACTAATAATTCATATTTCTAATAATTTTCGAAGGATAAAATGTAGACTTTTTGATTGAAGAAAACAAGATAAATGAAATCAGACTATATTTCTTGAAGAGGGATACGTTAATTTCGTCGAAAAGCAAGAAATAGTTTGATAAATTCGTGGAAAATATTTTTATTTCTAACACTAATAGAAATATAACTATGCTTCTTAGTTTCAGTTTTCATGATGAATTTTTAAATATTCCTATTTGTTATTTTCTCAAGCAATAATTTGAATCAACTACTCAACTTTGGGTAATATTTCTAAATAAGCGTTATTTTTCGTTTCATTCTATATCTGAAAACTGTATTTTTCAACCAAAATATTTTTGACAGAAAATTCTTCAACTGAACTAAAAACTTCTACTGATAAAAGATACTTTCTAATCTAAGGAATGTAATGATTTCGTTTGAAAAGAGTACCATTAAGATTATTATTATTATTAATCTGACCACTTTATTACATTCCACAAAATGATTAAAGATTATTGTAAAAAATACTTGGAAAAAATCAACTATACTTTTTCTAAACTATGTGGTAATTAGATCATATTTTTATAGAAATCTTTCATGGATTATGTCGAATTAATAAATATTGTCAAATTTGTTCGAGCATTCTAAAAATTATTTCTAAACTTATAGTCATCTTTATCCAAAAGATATGTGTGAACGCGCTTTTGACCGTTTCAGTGAAAGAGATGCGTTTAAGCGCGCTTGTTTTTTTTCAGATATGAGATAAATTGATACTATAAATGCGTTTAATCAGGACTAATAATTAAAACGCAGAAAACACATTCGGAGCTCTCCTATATGAAGAAATGTTCGTACCTTAAACGCGTTTCTCAGTTCAAACGCATCAGAACGCGTTTTTGAAACGTGTCTAAACATGTTTTCTTGATCCAAACGCTTAGAAACGCGTTGGTGCTGTAAACGCGTCTCCGTATAACTCTTGGTACAAACGTGTCCGAACGCATGCATTGGATGCGTTTAGACGCAGCACATTATATTCTGAAACATTTGACGCGTTCAAACGCAAACTAAACGCGTTTAGACGCGTTAAGTCTGCGTTTCAAAGTTACATGGGAAGTAAGCTTTATGAAATCGTGGAGATGAGTGATGTATTAATTATTAGATATCGTCTATCTTCATTCCTTAAATAATGTGTGAAGTGCAGAATGTTTCAAAAGTAATAGGACATGAAGGATATCCTACAGTTAATGATGATAAATTCTTTATGACATTTTTCATACTTTTTATTAATATAGAAAAGTGAAACTTTCAGTAGTAAAAGGACTTGATTAGTTAATTATTATATGATATTAATTTGAGCTCCCTACATTAATAAAAAGTATGAAAAATATCCTTAACAATTTATCTTCAGTTCCCACAGAAAAAAATTTTCTAGTAAAACCGCGGTTAACCGCGGTATTTTTGTACCGCGGTTTTAAGCGGGTTTTAAAAACCGCATAAATGGTCTGACTTTCGCGGTTTTCTTAAACCGCGGTATTTTCCTAAGAATTTTTTCGTGGGTTATTAAAGAATACTTTTTATATCTTATTACTTTTGAGCCATCCTGTGCATAATATAATGTTATTGTAAAACAACTTTTCTTCTTTGTGTATGAAAAATGTTAAATTCAAATTATGCAACGATTACTAATTACTTACTACTAGATTGTACACTAGAAAAAAAACATACAGTGTACGAAGTCCAAATAATTCATCAATATTCACATCATATTTTTTTAATGATGCCAATAAATTTGATAACTGTAATCTATCTAATGATAATAATTCCATTAAGACAACCGCATATTAGCTAAGAAATAAGCACAAAATAAATATTAATCAGATAACATCATAAAATGAACAATACACTAATGAATGAATCGAAACAAATGAATCATAACATTTCGAAAACGCAAGATCATGTACTTTGAAGAATGAAACTACAAATAACGATATTGAAATTATCTATAAATATACACATAATGAATTACTGAATAAAGATAATAATCTTGCCAATCTATCAATAGCTATGAGTAATGATTATTCAATGAAAGATATTCCATATAATACATTACTTCATAATGATAATGAACTTTGTAAAGACATGGATCTAAGTGATCAGTAAAATAGATGACATGATTAGTAAGATAAAAAATTAAAAAATCAGTTCATTGAATGAATGATCAGTTAAATTATTGAACTATCAGTAAACTATTTAAATGATCAGTTATTAAATAAATACGCTCTTTAATAAATTTTCAAGATGAGTAAATAAAATATATTAACAGTCAGTTAAATGAAACAATAAGTAAAAAGATTGAAATGGACTATAGTGTGATTCACTTATTCATTGTCTTCTATCTTTCTTTCTTTCTCTATAGTTTGACAAACAGCTGACTAATATAATAAACATATTCTTTTCTTCTGCTCTTTCTTTCAACTTCATCCTTGTATCACACAGTAAAAAAGATGGAGGTAAAACAGCAAGTTGCTCAATACATAAGTGATTCGTCAGAAGAAGAGGTCCTGGAAGATAATAATGGGATACACCAAAATAAAAAAACAAAAAAAAGAAAAAAATATATTAATAAAAAATGGACAACTTTCAACCTGTTCAAAAAGTCGTATGATATTTGGTGTTTGGAAATGCAGGATGGTTTGAATTGGAAAGCATCAAAATGCAATTGTCCAGCCTTTCTTAAAAACTATATATGCAAGTATATTATTGGTATAGCTATTCGTTTGAAATACTGCAAGTCACCACCAGCAGCAAAAACAGTACCAATCGGTGAGAAAAGAAAAAGAGGTAGACCAGCAAAAGCTAAACCAGCATTGCTAGTACAGTGATTTAACTCTAAATTTTTTTCAGTTGAATTCTTTTTTTCTTGTACTATATTATACTTTATGGGTAATTATTTTTTTCTACTGGTAAAACTCATCTTATTTACTTGTCAAATTTTCTTTTCTTACTTATCAAATTTCTTTTTTTTACTGGTATGAAGTTAATATTTTTACTGTTATCCTATATAATAAACTTATCATTTTCTTATTATTTACTGGTAATCTAAATACTGATCATTCAATCTTTAAACTGATCATTTATATATTATTTTACTGATCATTCAATCTATTTTACAGATCAAATATTTTGTTGCCCTTTGTAAAGTACCATGGAATAAATTGAATCATAACAAATCTTGTAATATTAATTCATGTATTAAGACAAAGACATATAAAGGGTGGCTAAGAATAGGTATGCACCGAGTCCGAGCTTGGTCATTCCCCGTATCGGGAATCCTGAGAATAGTTAGTCACAAAAGAGTTTCAGTCAATCAGGTTTCGAGGCATTTTTTCTCCATGCAGATAAGGACGCATCATAGGGTATTTCGGTCCAATTTGAAGTTACCAAATATGCTCTACAAAAATCCTCATAGAATCTCCCACGGTTATCATTTACATAAGTGAGCGTCAATTTGCTGTCCAGTGATTGACCAGTTTTTCGACTTAAAGGGAGATTAAAGTGCTATTCCTAGTCATAATAGAATACTTGAGGATCTAAGATTCCCTCCGGAGAATTTCTTTCTCCTGTTGCAGAGAATAAACAGCGTTTAGAGATAAACGTAGAAAGGGCTGATCAATTTTGAGATCATGTCCCTTAACAAAGTCAAGGAAACTGGTCACAGGAACGAGTTATTTATCAATAACTATTTCCAGAATTCTCGGTACTGGGAATGATCGAGCCTGGGATTCCCGATTTATTTCCAGGGCTCACTGCATGCCTAGTTGATAGTGCTATCGTATTCTTGCATATTTTGTGTTATTCATTCGAAGTACTCTGTCTTGTTTATTTAGTTTTTATTTTTGTAAGAATTATACACAATTATCTTCGCTCTCATTATTTGTATCAACAGTATTTCAATACAGATTCATTAGGTAATGTCTTTCCTTGCAATGGGCTATTGGAATATTTTATTTCTGCAGAAAAATTCTTTCTAAGCATCGATATACAGAAGCAATTGTTGAACAGTTTTCCTACATCTAGTAGCAGAATAACATGATTTTACGCATCTTTATCTGTAGACAAGCATTATGTAAGATTTCATAAACGAAAGAGCATGATACAATGAATTCTTGACCTCATGAAATGCCATTCTAATGCCACATACACTGTTCCAACATTTTAAAAGTGCGTAATCCTTTTCAAATAGAGATTTCAAGCTAGTTAATAATTCAAGGAGTTGCCCACAAATGCAGCACTTAGTGCTAATTATGATACAATAGTGTTTTAGAATATAGTAAGAAAAAAAAATGAAACATTGTTATAGAACAAATACAGTATTTGATCTTCCACGGACATCTTAGTTCTCCATACGACATATTAATTCAAAGGAACTACACCATTGCTACTAATAAAATACATGCTTATAATAGTGTTTAGCAACATGATAAATATGTAGTTTATATTAATTGAACTGTTAATATTACTTTGTGAAGCTGTTTGTGAGGATGATGAAACTGTTGTTGTTGATGTATTTGATGTTAAAAATGATGACATAGTATAAGAAGATGGTGGATTTGTTGTACAATTTGGCAAAATACTTGGATAATTTCCTGGTCCAAAACATCCAATTAAATATGGATATGTTTGTGTTGTAAAATAAGCATAATTACCAATTGAATCATAGAACATACCATTGCAAACATCGAAACCACTTGTAACTTGGATACCATTCGATGTATATGGTCCATAGATGAGATGACCATCTTTAGCGATACCAATTAGAGTCAATGTTCTATTACTTGAAAACATACTTATACTATATGTTGCTATATTCGAACGACAGGCAGTATTTTGTGCACATGCTCGAATCAATGTAGATGATGATGCAGTTACCGGACAACCTGATCCAATATGATAATGATAAATACCAAATATCTGACAATGAGCTATACATTCATCAACAGATTCGGCAGCACTACCTGATGGTGCAAAATATGGATCGGCGTCATTAGCACTATTTACGTTTAAAACTGAAATGCCATCAATTGTTATTCCTGAAAATATATCTATGTTTATAGATGAATAGGAAAGATAATTTGACCATGATGGTACTCTTGTAAAACTTGTTAGATTACACACAGCTGTATTAAGTGCACTTTGTGTTGTTACATTCACATTAGGTAAATTGACCGATACATCTGGATTAAAATTAACTTCAAAATCAATATTTAATTCAATAAATGTTATATTAGGTGATGGTAAATTTGGACAAAATGGTGGTAAACCATTTGTTTGTACACGAATTTTAACAGTTGAAGAGGAACCATTTGTAAAACATGTAACACATAATTTATGATAAAATACACAAGAACCAGAACTAGTGCTACCAGGACAAGCTAGACCAGTTAAATTTGAGCATGTTACAGGTGTACCTATTGTGGCTGATATGTTGGCAACTGGTACGCTGCTATTGCATGTTGTACGAAATTTTGCCGCAACAGCATTACAATCAGAAAGTGAATTACTGGCTGTTCCATGTACACTGTTAATATAGTACAGAAGACATACGACAAATATACAAATCTTGTTATTGACATTCATCAGGTCAGAAGATTGAACAAAATTGGATGTCCTATATAGATTATAGTAGAGATGGAATCAGTAAAGTAAACTTCTATCAAATTGGAGCAGATAGTAAAAATAAATGGTTCCGTCGGTTCAAGAACGGCAACTTCAAACTTGACGATTTATCTCACACCGACAAGTCACTACAAGTGGATATGGAAGTCTCTTAATGCAACTTGTTGAAGAAGATCCTCAATTGACTACTCGATGTTTAGTAAAGCGACTTGGGTGCTCTCATATTACAGTAGAAACACATCTGCACGAATGAGGCAAAATGTAGACATACAGAGTTTGGATACCACATGAGTGGTCATCGCATCAGCTGTAACACAGGATTGACATTTGTTTGGAATTAATGACATCTCATCGTGACTACGAGTGGCTTCGAAATCTTATTATTGGCGATGAGAAGTAGGTGCTGTACATTAACTGCACGCACAGATACCAGTGACTGAACGCTAGTCAAACAGGTGCAAGAACGTCTAAGACTGATCTACATCCTGAGAAGATGATGCTAAGCGTATGGTGGAGCGTCAAAGAGATTACTCATTGGAAGTTTCTTTCAAATGGCTGCACCATTACTGCTGATCTCTACGGTCAATAACGGGATCGGCTTGTAGGAAAACTCAAGGAAAAGCAAGATCGAATTTACTTCTTGCATGACAACGTGAAAATCCATGTTGAAAAGTCGACGCGCCAAAACTTATTGGAGTTCGAATGGATTATCATTCCACATCCATCTTATTCTCTAGACTTGACCTCTACAGACTACCATTTATGTCGTTCTCTATCGGAACGTTGGCAATAAGTCATAGATAGTGATATTTCTTTTTGGTAGTAACAAACATATCTTGATCGGTTGATCAAAACTATTGAATGTTAATAATGAAAGATAGATTATTGTTTCTCATTCCGAAAGCTCACCTTTGTCTGTTCACTATGAAAAAGAAGGCTTTCCGCGTAAAATGAAAATGCAAATATGATTGACTACTGCCTCTTGTAGAGAGGTTAACAAACAATTGTTTTTTTTTCTGTTTCTTTTTATACCCGAAGAGAAAAGAATTAGGCGACATTTTGATTGCTTTTTGCTGTTCTACCAATATTTGGATGAAAAAATACAATACTCAACGCCCAAGCACATTAAATAAGTAACAATTTCAAATATAAGAAAGCCTTATTCAACATTGTTCGACATTTTTTGTGCGCAGTTCACCAAAACAGTTGATGTTACTAGAGTATTCTTTACACGGTAACGACGAGTTTATGCTCTGAAAAAAAAGAGAGTATTGTAAAAACAATTTATAGTTTTGTATCACAGTAGAAAACTCTGAAAGATTCTGCTCAATAATGCTGTTCTATTGATTATGTTACTTGACAACTATTTTATATTTTTTCGACTAGAAAATAGAAAATGACTTTAACTTAAATAAAACTACAATTATTTATAATAAGTTATTGAGACTAAAACTAATTAATAATTAAAAAGATATAAATCGAACCTGTATGAATTTTCTTTGATAATCTCGATAACTTTCCAATAAAGAATTAATAAAGGAATTTGAGAAAAACAGTATGACTCGGCATGTGTGAATTACGATGTCTACTTGAAAAAGTTCGGCAGAGGACCATTTTTTAAATATAGTTTAGAATATATTCGACAGAACTATTTTATATATTTTCTTCCTCCCATCACTTCAAGATAACTTAACATACTTTATCTTGAATGATTTCTCTTGACGAATGAGGATAAATTTTCTTATATATTTCAACTATAAAGATAGAATGCATGTACTTTTCTTCTCCAGCTCTGTTAATTGGTTTATACTATTATTTATTTCAGAATAACATTGCAGCAAATCATCAACATGTCAAGAGTATCTACCTTGATTAAATAACTCTGATAAACAATTATAAAAGTATGTTGGTTCTACGATTGATATTTAATACTTCGAATAATAACAAGATTTTTAAAAAGTGTTTTTTGCGAATGATAAAATGGACAAAAATTTGGTCAAATTGAGATAAAGGTTTTCGACGCTCGCAGATTTGTAGAGCGACAATCTATGCTTTTATCATGCTCCTTAAAATTAAAAATTAATTGTATCTTCATATTGCAAGAGCGTGCTACAACAACTTAGACATAAATCATTATGAATTCTTCAACTGAGTCTTAATAATTTTACATGGATTGATGGCTTGAATAAGCTTCTCTCGAACGGTGAAAATCCAAACTCGTATATCATCCTAATAGAAAATTTAAAAAAAAACACTTTTTCTTAAATGAGTATTAGATATAAAAACGATCGTAAGACAGTTTGTGATGTGTTTCAACAAAATATTCATTTAGCGAATTATGAAAATATATTCCAGTATGTTTGATTGATTTACTATATGCGTTGCTTAATATATTTTGTATAATAACTTATTTACTTTGTTATATATAAAAGCAAATTATTATGAATTAAATAACCTTATTTTGTTTATTGAATTTAAGAAATATATAAAAATTGTTTTTTTTTTATGAAAATCATTTATATTTTCGAAGAAATTGATAAGTATGAGTTTGAAGTCGAGGTTTCACAGTTCTCATCTCCCATAAGAGACGGCTCCCTATTACAGATAGATACAGCATAAAAAGTTGTTGCCTAACTGAAATTGTTTATTATATACTTATTAAATTATTTATAATGTTTGTATTTTCTCATAATCAATTATAATGAACAATATAAAGAAGTAACGCTCGTTTGAGAGCTTGTTAAGTTCTTTCTCGTAGAAATTTCGTTTTGGAACTATTAGCAAACTATTTGTTTTTGATTAATTAATAAAAATTAACTTCAGATTTGAACTCTCTATCCTATATGGATCCTTTGGTCAAGTTTCATGAAAAATAATCCCTTTTATTTTCATCTTCTTCTTAGACCAATCAGTGAAGAGCGAACACACGAACAAACACTTTATGTTTGTTAGACTCTTCTCTGCGAGAAAGAGAACAATATTTCTGATAATGAAGAAAAATAAATAAATACAATTTTTTTTTACTTTATTATTAATTGGTGTGACAACAAAATTTTTAATGATGCATAAACAACATCTCGCAAAACTAAATAGAGAATGTGTATGTTGATGTCATGAACGAAAATAATAAAAAATAATAGCAACGAATACACACGTCAAATACAAGAACAAAACCGAAAAATGGGCAAGCGTATTGATTGAATGATACCAATAATGAAAAGTCCTCGTAAAAATATGATTAGATTAATTTATACTCTTAAATTTAATGAAAGACATCTTTTTCGATTAAATTGATAATTGCTAAAATAAAATAACGATAAATTAAGAAAAACAAAGTAAATAATGAGTAAATAGGAACAAGCAAATAAAAAACTAGAGTGACAGTTAAAACAATTAGAAAAAAAATTTTTTGTTTGAAATTAGAATATAAATAGGAAAGATCATTTCTTTGACAATTGATTGTTCTGATTGAAAATATTATCTCTTAGATATTATTCACTTTATATATTTTATATTAACATAATTAAACCAAAGAAGATATATCAGTTCCATATTTTCGTTCCAAAGAGGACACGCTTTTTTAATAAGTACTTATCGATATTTTTGAGCTTTTGGACCAGATCGATGTTTGAATTTATCAATATTTTGTGGTTTTGGAAATTTATTGAAATATCTCGATCGAATTGATTGAGCCTCTTTTTTCTTTTCCTCTAATTCAACTTGTTCTCTTCGTTCTAATTCATCTCTTTTCTTGATGAGCTGCAATTCAACTTCTTTCAATCGTTTCAATTCATCGTTTATTTGGATGATCTGCAATTCAAGTTCTTTTAATTCATCAGATATACGTGACCGCTCTGTTCTAATATATGTATCATCTATAACTGAATTTTCAATAAACCATTCATCTTTGAAACTATCGACCATTGTTTCAGAGGAAAGAGGTAAAATGTTAGTGTCATTATTTTCCGTAGGTATACAAAGACCTTTCCAAGTAAATGCATTCGAGAAATGGTCTGGAAGAGAATTGTTGTCGTCATATAAATACATCAAGGAGTTTAACTTTCTATGTTTTTGAGTATTGTAATGAGTTGTGAATAATCGACGTTGTTGCTTTTTAGAAAAATATATAAAACAACATTCTTTCGCTATTGCAAATGTGTGCTGACGAAATTGTGAGCTGAAGACATCAGCATTGGACAGAATGATTAAGATAAGATCAGCGATACTATTCAGTGTATCTACATCAAGTAAATTATATGCATTCTTATTTATAGCTATAATGAATTCTGCAGCTGTATTCCTTGTTTCCATTAGATTAGCTTTGAGATATTCAACACGACTTTTTTCAATATTATTATTATTATTATCAGAAGGATTTGATAGAACTAAATGTTGTTCTTTCAAAAAAGGAAGATCAAATGATTTAACACCAAGATAATCAAATAGTTGAAGTGTACCTAATATATCTTCATTTTCTGGTAATTCAGTAAATAATGTATATGATAGTTCTGAGATAATTGAATGAAGAATTGCCATAAACCATGTATATTGAATAGGAGAATTTAATAAATATTCACCATTTTCATTTCGAGTAGATAAAAAATCATGTTCATGTGCAACAATAGCAGATAAATAAGGAATAGAATCAAGTTGTTTTTGATTCAGATGAATACATTTATTAGAAGTAGTAAAACGAAATGCATACATTACATTTTCAGTTTTATTATTTATTTCCAATATTTGAGCCATTATTAACAATATAGATTCCACTAAATAATTAATTTTCGTTTCACTTTATTCAAAGTTTATTATGTAAAAAGGAAAAAAAACGAATATTTATTTTAATATTCATTCTTGCATTAATGACTCATACGTATATCGGTTTTTTCCAATTGTTGTTATTGGTGGACATATCGCCAATAGAGTGATTGATATTGGAATAAATGCTCCTCACCACACTATTTTATAACAACAATACAAAAAATAAATCATACAAAATTATGTTAATATCAGTTTAAAAAATTTTGCAAAATCTAAAATTTCTAAGTGACATCTTTTATTATTTTTATATTACAACATAGCTAATTAATTCAAAAATATTGTTATTGAAACTAATAAGGTTCGTGTAGTAACAATAAATAATGTTTGCAAAAGGAAGAGATCACTTTTAATACGTAAGAGTTAATCTTTTTCAAAATTTGATAGAAATTTCGTCTCTTCTCAGTATTATAGAAATGAAAAAAAGTTACGTTCCGAATGCCTCATTTCAAAGTCTTCGAAATTCATTTAATGTGATATTTATAATTAATCTTTATGGAACATGAAAACTACATATGATTTTTTTGTCTTTCTATGATAGATGCTTTTTTTTAATTATAATGTGAGAGAGTAGTTCGATGAGTTTACTGAAACTTTCTTTTAAATTCCATATTTTGATCTTGAAATAATTTAATAAAATATGACATATGATCAGATTTCTAAAAATACCAAAATTTCCATAAACAGCATTTAATGATAACATGTACAATTACGACAACTTTACAGAAAATTTAGTAATTACTATTATATGAAAAAGAAATTTTCACATAATTTCGCAAATCTTCATACGACATCAAAACAAAGAACGGGGGTGGATAAGAACACAAATCAGCGCACTCTTAGATTTTCAAAAAGAGTACACCACCAGATGCAGAATTTAAAGATGATTTTCTTGGTAATAAATTGAACACACTTTGAAAATAACTGCATGAATTTCGGTATTGATTTATAGGCTATTTTTTCTCCTATTTTCTAACCACTATTTTGAAAATTCTTTACTCAAAACTACTCAATCACGACCATCAAAGAGTCTCATTTGATAGACCTCTTCAAGCTCTACAAACTGATGTACTTTTTTCCTTTTTTAGGCAACGGCCAAAAAAAATTTAGAGTGACATATTGCCTAAAATAATGGAAATATATGGTGTTGATCACTTCATTTTGTTTCCATTATTCAAGACAGTGTATCACTCTAAATTTTTTTGGCCAGTTTCTAAAAAAGGAAAAAAGTATACCAGGCTGTAGAGCTTGAAGAGATCTATCAAATGAGACTCTTTGATGGTCGTGATTGAGTAGTTTTGAATAAAGAATTTTCAAAATAGTGGTTAGAAAATAGGAGAAAAAATAGCCTATAAATCAATACCGAAATTCATGCAGTTATTTTCAAAGTGTGTTCAATTTATTATCAAAAGAATCATCTTTAAATTCTGCATCTGGTGGTGTACTCTTTTTGAAAATCTAAGAGTGCGCTGATTTGTGTTCTTATACGCCCCCGTCGTTTAAGCACAATACAGGTAAAAGAACATTAACAAAAGAATTTTCTGACTTATCTAATCGCTTTTGAACCGAACATGTATACATCATATAAGTTCTAGTGAGTTTTAAATACTCTGAAAAGAGTTCAAAACGCTATAGCCTCGTTATCGAAATAATGCATTTTTATGGTATTTTTAAACACAGTGCTATAGTTTCCTCCAAGACAGTGGGATAGATGAGTTCTGAAGCTCAATTTAGAACTTTGCAGAAAGATTAGCTTCAATGAGAATAGCTTATTGTAAAAATTTAAGATCTGTTAATTGTTTATTTTCTAAAATAAGAATATCGGAGCATACCAATGCACGTAGAGCAATATAGAAATCATGCTTTTACCATTGATACATCTCAGAAAAAGAAGATCTAAAAGATTCCAAATTTTTGTAATAAATTATTCTCGGGAAGACCTGCCTTTATACAAAGTTTCAAGTCAAAACTCAAAACTCATTTTTCGTTTTGTTTTCAGGGAAACTACGGCATTGTGCTTGAAAATACCATAAAAATGCAGTATCTTAGCATCAAAAAAATAGCAGCCCAAACTTTGTTCCAAGTATTCATAAGTCATTAGGGCTTAGATAGTGCATGTAGTCTCAACTCCCAATCACTTGGTTAGTTGGGAGACTTTTTTCGTAAGTGAATTATTTATATGTATATTCTTTCATTATTAAACTTGTAATAGAAAGATTTATGCAATTGATTTTTCTATTTTTTTTCTTTAAATAAGAAACTTAAAATTCGTTGGATTGTTTGTTTCTATTTATAATAAAGTGAAGATTTGTCAAAATATGATAAAAGAAAAGAGAATAAATGGAAGACGATTCATTGCAAAATAATATTATTAGTTCAATACGCTTTAATTCTGTTTATTGATCTTGCAAATTGAAGAATGTATTGAAATATGGGTTGAAAAATTCAACCTTCGTTTTATTCGAAACAATATATTTTCTGCAATTATTTTATAAAATTATATGTTGTATGTAAATTATTATACATTTATAATTATTTTACATACCATATACTATGATTGCTGTTATTTCTCATGAAAAGTCTTGTTTCAACTTTTTTATTAAATAATTTTAATTAGAATTGTATATCATAATTCTCTATTGAGTGAACAATATTAGAAATTGGAATTAAAGATTCATGTTTTGCAGTTTAACGTAAGCCTGCAATATATTTTTTGTGAAAGGAATTGATCTATAAATATAATATTGATATAATTGATACTCATTCTTAGTGTATTGAATTTTAACTTTAATACATTAGAATATCATTAGACATAATATTTCTATTATTTTTAATAAAATCTTTTATATTATAAACATTTGATAGCTAATGTAGAGTATTTACTATTGAAATAATGATTTAAAATCACAATCAATATAGAAAATATTCGTTATATTATGTTTTGTATTATCTCGTCTTCTTCACTATACAAATAATCAATAAGTAATAACAACATAAAGAAAAAGATGTGAAAGATATGTTAGAACATAATTGATTTATATCAATAGAAATTTTTGAATAGAGACTTTTATAGCATGTAATATTAGGAACTATGTAACTGTAAAATATTTATTCGATTGATTTTTTTTTAATTCAGTTGATTTTGTTAATCATAAATAAAGAATAAAAACCATTTGTATTTAATTTTGAATTTATAAAATTAAAAAAAAAAATATCGGTTAATCAAATAACATCCTTTATTCATTAGTGTAAAAAAATGAAATAATGTATCATTATTTCTTCCCTCGAAATTTTGTTTGTAAAACTAAAGAAAACTATCCTCTTCAATGAGAATTCTTACAGAATACAAAAAAAATATATAATTGATCGGATATTTTATTTTTAAAAAAATTCTTCAATGCAATTTGATATCAAATTCATTCGATAGTTGAGATTTTTTATTAACAAAAATCAAAGAAAATAGACAATTTTATTTAATTAAACATAAATGTTTGACTAAATTCCTCTACTTAGTATAGAAAATAAAATAAGATAGTCGTCTTCAAAGATTGTTGTTGAATTAGTGACAATAGTAATTTATTGAAGACTTATAAATAATTCTTTAACTTGTTCTCAAATATTAAGTGCATATTTTATTTTAACAAGTGGTTATATACATTTATTATATATATGGTCGAAGCATAACAAATTTTTTTATAAGATTGATTAATAATGTTAATAAATGATGACATTAAGATATTTTATAATAAATATGATTTCGAATTATTATTTCGAAAAAATCTCATTCACGTATCAGAACTTGTAATTTTGATGTTTCCGTTTTTTTATCAATAACGTTATCTTTTCTTGTGAAACATTTTCTTTTCTTTTTGTACACTATCATCAATGTGTGCATTTTGCATTCCCCCAACGTTAGCTGAAAAGAAAGCAAAACAAACTTGTGTGTATGTGTAATATGATGTGTCGTGCACGCATATTTTTTTATAAGGTAATTGGAAAAAATAATATTGCTTGGTTAATGAAGCATGGAAATAAATGAATGATGAAAAGGAAGTGATATTTCGTAATAGCAAAAAAAAACAAGCTTTTAATAACAAGATATTCGGTATAAAACGAATACAGTTCTTTACAGGGAACAACGAAAAAAAATCTAAAGAAAAAATCAATGTTTTTATTTTAACTTTAAAAACTATTTCAGTTTGACAACACATACGGTTTAAAAAATAATCCTTTTAATCGAATTAATAATATGGATAAATCGAAGCATATTATTGGTGGTGTCATTGACAGCAAGAAGACCAAAGAAACGCACAGTCCAGTTAAAAATAATAATACAAGCACAAGACCATCACGACGCACAAATAATCGTACTATTCAAAATTTCATACTAGTATGGCTCGACACCAGTATCGACGAAGCAAAAAATGCCGATTGTATCAATACAATATCTAAATTAAGAGAAGTTATTAACACCGTACATACATTCACTTCTGCAGATGAATGTATTAATTTTATTAGTGACATTAAAGAAGAAAAAGCGTTTATGATTTCGTCGGGCACACTTGGAAAAACAACAGTGCCCATTATTCATCAAATGCCACAGGTCAGTAAGATATATATTTTTTGTGGAAACAAAGCTCGCCATGAACAGTGGGTCAGAAATTGGGCAAAGGTGAAAGGTGTCTTCACAGACATTAAGCCAATCTGCGAAGCACTAAAACGGGCCACATACGAATGTGATCAAAATATCACTTCGATGAGCTTTGTAGCTACGACTGGTGACGCAAAAAATAAAAATCTTAATCAACTCGACCAATCCTTTATGTATACTCAGATACTAAAGGAAATTCTATTAACAATTGATTTCGAGCAACAATACCTCAAAGACTTTATTGTCTACTGTCGCGAACAATTCGCTGGTAACACAAGCGAATTAAAAAATGTTGATAAACTCGAACGAGAATATCGCAAGCATCTTCCAATCTGGTGGTATACTTATCATTGTTTTCTATTTTCAATGGTAAATCGCGCTTTACGAGTGATGGAAGCTGATCTCGTCGTTAATATGGGCTTCTTCGTTAAAGATCTACACAAGCATATTGAGCAACTTCACTCTGTACAATATGCTGGACTTACTCATTCGAACACATTCATCGTGTATCGTGGTCAAGGTCTCTTACAAACAGACTTTGATAAATTATTCAAAACAAAAGGCGGACTATTATCTTTTAATAATTTTTTATCCACCAGTATGAAACGACAAGTATCTCTTAATTTTGCTCGTGAAACAATGGAAACTTCTGATTTAGTGGGTATTTTATTCATCATGAAAATTGATCCATCTATACCGTCAACACCTTTTGCCAATATTCGTAATGTTAGTTGTTATCAAGATGAAGAAGAAATTCTCTTTTCTATGCACTCGATTTTCCGAATTCGAGATATAAAACAAATCGATAATAACAACAATCGTCTCTGGGAAGTCAAATTAACACTAACAAGTGATAATGATCCTGATTTACATAGTTTAACTGAACAAATACGCAAAGAGACATTTCCACATCTCAAAGGATGGCATCGAATGGTTGAATTGTTAATTAAACTTCCACAGTTTGATAAGGCTCAACAACTGTGCGAAATCATGCTTGATCAAAAACCTGACGAAGGTGAAGAAGCACATATTTATTATATGCTCGGAATGATCAAGAACGGCCAAGGAACATATACACAAGCAATTACATATTGTGAAAAATCAATTAAAATCCGTCAGAAGATTCTCTCTCCTACACACACTGATTTAGCTACTTCTTACAATTCTATTGGTTTGGTTTATAACAGCATGGGTAATTATTCAAAAGCACTTTCATATTATGAAAAAGCACTTGAGATTCGACAAAAAACTCTTCCTCGAAATGATCCAGATTTGGCTATTTCTTACAATAATATTGGTGGTGTGTATAACAGCATGGGTGCTTATTCAAACGCGCTTTCATTTTATGAAAAAGCACTTGAAATTCAACAAAAAAATCTTCCTCAAAATCATCCTCATTTGGCTACTTCTTACAGTAATATTGGTTTGGTGTATAACAGCATGGGTAATTATTCAAAAGCACTTTCGTTTCATAAAAAAGCATTTGAAATCTTCCAAAAAACTCTTCCTCAAAATCATCCT
>JAJEKB010021185.1:1373063-1422914 GCA_022393335.1 Macrotrachela quadricornifera
TTTGTTTCACAATAATCCGATTGTAATCGACCATTTTTCACTGGGTAGCGATGTGTATTTTTCTTTTCTTTTATAATAAAGAATACATTCTTTAAGATATAGTTCGAATTGAATGATGAATTAACTTAATTTTAATCGAGTGTATCAATCAATAATAACTTCAACTATTATATTTTGTTAAATAAACAATATGAATCAACACAAACGACAATTAAGTTATGATAATGTTTCGAATGAAGGAATAAAAAAAATTCAGTATGAATTAGATCAGAAAAAGTAAGTTGTTAAAGAAAAAAAAAAAACTCTTTTATTATTATTAGTTATTTTTATAGTATATCAATAACATCTATTGAAAATTTGTCAAATGAATTCTTTTATGAAATATTTGATTATCTCAATGGTCATGAAATATATGAAGCATTTCATAATCTTAATCATCGATTTCAACAACTTCTTAATTCTTCATTTATTCTATTTAAAATAAAAATTCGATCATATAATAAAGTTTATTTTATAAATGATTGCAAAGAGATAAATCATTTTAATAGAAATCAAATATTATCAATTTATATACAAATACCATTTTATATGAATGAATTTTCTTTATCAATTACTATCGATTCATCATTAACACGTCTAGAATCATTAGTTATTATTAATATAGAATCAAATATATTTTTGTCGCTTATTATTAAATTAAATTGTTTACCTCGTTTTTTTTCATTAACTATCAAAATTAATGATAATGTAAAAAATTTAACTAGTTTATATAAACAAATATTCTCTTTACCAGTTTTGAAATATTACCGATGTTCAATAGGAAATTTCGATAGATCATTTATATTACCTATTGCTAATAATAAACAATTAAGTTCAATTGAAAATCTTATTATTGATCATGATTGTAATATTAAACAACTTACTAATATAATATCTTATACACCAAAACTTATTCATCTCTCTTTTAAATGTCTAGATGATAATATTACAAACAATATAATTCTTATGCCAATTACATTAAGATATTTAACACATCTATATTTATGTATATTGTATATAACGTTTGATGAATTTGAATTATTAATAAATTCTGATTTATATTCAAAAGTAAAAATTTTATCATTTACAAATCAATCTAAAGATATTAATTATCTCAATAGTAATCGATGGGAAAAATTAATTTTAAAAAAATTTTTTCAATTAGAAAAATTTTATTTTAAATATTATGAAGATATTAATTATGAAAATCAATCTTTAGAATATATTAATAAAGAAAATGAATTTCTTTCATCATTTTGGATTGAACGACAATGGTTATTCGAAGTTGAAATAAATCATTCATATATTATCTTTTCTATTCGTCCATATAAGTATATTGAAAACAAAATTTCTAATTCTTATTATTTTTTTTTATTTTTCTAGAAAACAATGGTATCAATATAAAATAGATAATTCTAGTCGATTAAATATAGAAATTATTGCTGATGATGAATATTAATCGAATTTTAATTTTTTCACAACATTTATCATTGTGAAATTGGAATAAATAATATATTTATTGATATATTATATAATATAATAAATTCATTACGAGAACTTAAAACATTAAAAATTGATTCTTTATCATTACATCAATCGAAATGTATAAATGATGATAAAATAATATCTATTTATTCGACATTATATACAAATAAAATAAAAAAAGTTTATCTTGCAAATATAAATAATATTAAAGATTTTTATATGATTTTAAAACTTTGTCCTTATATGGAATATTTTGAAGTTGAATATATACGTGAGAATATTCTTGAAGAATTTTTAAAAATTATTTTAAACAAAATTAATTATGATCATTTTCGTTTATTTTATTTGCATATTCTTATATTTTATGGTGTTGATGATTATGATAATATTTATAGATATAATTTAATTAATAAATTTCAAACAATAATTAATTCAAATAATATTTTAAATAATTACACAATTAAACGTATTGTTGATAAGATCTATTTAGAATGGAAATAATATCTTTTGTCTTATATTGTATTGTTTTATTTTATTAGTATAGAAAATAAACAAAAAAAAATGTTGTTAATCAACTGTCTTTTTTTAATCAAAGTCTTAACAATACGATTTAAAAAAGAAAATCTGTTTCATCTAATCAATTTGATTTTATTTATATATGAGGAAAAATAGAAGCAAAATAATTGTTCGTTAACAAACATATTTATAGTTCCCATGTATCACGTTTACATGAACATTTTTGTGTACTCAAAAAGTTCATACACTCTAGAATTGCCCAGTGTATCCGTCCGTTAGGGACCACTCTCGGGTCAAAAAAATTTTTTTTCCGCAGCCCTCAATCTTATTGAAATTTTTACTGAATATGTATCTGATCTTGGATAGTCTTCAGTAAAAAATTGAGTTTTGCGAGAGTTATCATGATATTAAGGGTGAAAAGTAGGTCCTCGTATTTTCAAGATTTCTCCACCATTTTGAATGTTAGAAAGCTCGGGGAAGGTTTTAAAATGAAGCTAAAGCTCAGCGCTGGATCATCACAAAGCTGGTTTTTGAAAAAAACAAAAATTTTTCTTGAAATAGGTTTCGAGAAAAACTTGAGATTAACTCTTTAGAAAACTCGATTTTTTCATAAAGAACCAAAACGAAAACAAAAATCCCGGCTTTGCTATACTCTAGTGCTGATCTTTAGTTTCATTTTAAAACCTTCCCCGAGCTTTCTATCATTCAAAATGGTGAAGAAATCTCGGAAATACTAACAGATAAAACATAAAAAAACGCTTCCGAGAAAAACGCAAAACAAGTTTTTACTTTGATTATCGTGTTTTTTTCATTAAACTTGATGAGAAGCTTAAATAACTTCAATAATTAAAATTTAAAAAAATAATTTTTTATGTGGAATGTTTCAGTAAAACCGCTGAAAACTATTATAAAACCAATAAAGCATGGTGCATTCAAAAGTACAGACTATAACCTATCTAACTATGTATAAATCTCAAAATCGATACTTTTGACAAAAAAATTTTTTTTAACCCGGTAGGCTCTAAACACGATGTCTCTTAACAATTATATTCGATTGAGCTGAAAAAAGGTATAAACTAGAACTCGATAGCTGTTAATATTGGTGATTTATTAGGAAAATACTGATGTCTATATGTATCATATCTCTTAGAGATTTATGAGATTGCTCTAGATCGTAATCACACTGGATACAAGCGCAAATCCATTCAAAAATAACTCTTCTTACCCAGTTTTTCAAGCTAAATACGAATCTGAACTCAATTTCTGTGATTTCTAAAGATATTATACCACTCTGAGAGTAGAGTCTGTGGTCACCGGATAGCTAACAAACATTGGAAACATATTTAACTCAATTGTTGATGTTGAGAATCTTGTCCTCGTAAAGACTAGTTTTGATCAATGAATTGTCTTAAACTGATGAACATCTTGGAGATTTAATAAAATATTTTAATTAGAATCGAGTTTAGCTAAAACTAACATTTTTTTTAATTTTGTTCAAATTCTATAGAATATCTACGAAAAAATATTGAAGTACATACCACTGAGAGACGCGTTTTTTTCATAACGATCGCGCTTATATAGTAAAAGATCACAGTGTGTGAAATAAACTGCATTTGACCTCAGTATGTTCTGCCGAAATATAGATTTACCGGAGTACACTCGAACAAAATCGCGATGTCCTCACCATTGAAAATTGTGGTTTCAAGATAGCTCGATGAAATGTAGATTAATTGCAGTATTCAAGAACCACTATTTTCAACGGTATTATATTTTGGAAACTTTGGTCTTAACATTATCTCAAAAGATATGAATATTTTTAAAATGTAGTCGAAGTATATGGTTAGTTCTTTATGTCATTCTTATAATGATTAGATATCACAATAATTTCGATATACACATTTATGATTTAATAAAAAACAAATTTTTATCAAACTTTAATAAATTCTGTCCAGATTAGTCATCCATTTTGTATAGTAATATGAAATAAAATGATGAATTTATTCTTTTTCAAAACCATTTATAATCTCATCGCTGTATTTGTTCAAAAATTTTTTCATGAGTAAGATTTTATTTCGAAAAACTTCATATTTAAAAATAATAAAAAATAGAACTAGTCAATTTCATTGATATCAGTATAGAACATGAAAATGAAATGTTAAAAATTGTTATCATTACTGTTTTCTATAGAATTTTTTCCAGTCCAAATTTTAATTGTTGTAAAAAACCCACCAAGACTATTTACAGAACTAAAGAATGAGACATATTCACTTTCTTCATGCACCATTATATTTTGTCTTCCTGCTTCATTTTTAATTCGAGAAGACAGATTTTCTATACGATAAAACGCTCGCGATCTGACTTTTGCAGTTGATAAATTTGATAAATAAGTTAACATAAATATTAAATCATCATAAGAACAATCAGAACATTCTAGATGTTCAAGATTAGAAAATATTTCACAAAATTCTTTTCTTTCATTATCATTTTGAAATAAACGACAATCATTATTCTTACGTAAAACTAATTTTTTTATTCTTTTATTTAAATATATTAATAATTGATCATCTTCAATAAATGATTTCAATGTATTTATTTGAATAATTAATGATGATAAATTTGGTACTTTTTGTAATATTTCAAATAATAATAATGAATCTTCCAATTGATTATATTGTGATATATCTAAATGTTTTATATTATATAAATTAACAATTGTTTTTAAATTTTGAATATCTTTTCCTGCTAATAAATAACGATATGTCGAAACAGTTAATATCAATGATGTTACATTTGAAAAATAATAAGGACATTTATTGGTTAATATTCTAAGATCTAATTCTAAATCTGTTACATTATTAAATGTATTTGAATAATTTAATAATTGATTATGATATCTACATGAATTTTTTATTAAACTAAATTTATTTAAATGATATGGTATTGTATATATAATAATTGAATCATTATCATATGAATATTCAGTAAACCAATTATGTTGTTTATGCCAAAAATCACTTTGAAATTGTGGAAATTTTTCATCTATAATCATATTTTTATTAGAATAATGACGATAAATAAATGTAAATTTGAAAATCTCTAATTGTTGTAATAATGATGTTATTAAATGTTCCCATTGAAAAGCATCGATTACACGTGGACTACCATTTGAAGATATTGTTAAACTTTTTAAATTTGGTATTTTTTTTGCAAGTATATGAAAATTGTCAAATGTTAAAGAATAATTTCCGATAATCATTTGTTTTAAATGAATAGCAGATTGATTCGAAGAATATGTCTCAGAATTTATTGAGTAATCATTTGTAAAATATTCAATATTTAAATATTTTAACATAGGAATATATTGAAAGAATTTATATATATCTTTTAAAGAACATGAAGCAAGTGTTAAATTTCTAATTGATGAAATTTGACAAATGTCATCGAAAGTAAAATTTGTTGATAGTGATAATGTTTGTAGTTTAGACATAGGAATAATATTTGATCGAATTTCCCATATTGAATGTCTATGAGATACTATACGATGTACAAATATACGTAAATATTGTAATTCAGGCATTAATAATAACATTGATTCTAATTTTTTAATACTATTCGAATGAATTTCAGTTATGGTAAATGATTGAAGATGAAGAAATTCATCGAGTGAAAATAATGAAAGAAATGATTCAATTTGAAAAATTGTTTGATTGTCTGATAAATGTAATGAATAAATTTGATTTTTTATTGATGGATTTAATGAGATTGTTTTGCAAAATTTATCAAATTTTGTCTTATCCATATATTAAAAATTAAGATGTAATTCAACATTTCGAATAAGTTTATTAAATCGATAATTTAATTGATCAAATGATTCGAAAATCTCATTTGCATTAAGATATTCGAAGCATTCAATTAGAATTTCATTTGGTAATTTTTCAAATTTTGTTACACTATTCCGTTTTCTCTCTTGAATATAATGAGAGACTTGAAGCATCACATATTTACCTATCAATATAGAAGAAAAATTCATTAGAACATATATTTATAGTGTTTTTGCAAATCATCTATGCAAAATCTCCCTACTTCTACCGCTGGATAGAGGACATTAGGGTATGAAAATCTATGTAAAAACTAATAAGTCAATTTATAAAAAAAAGAGAAGAATTTCTTGTGAGAAAAATGAAATTGCAAATTTTCAAACTTGAGATTTATCTTAGTAGGTTTCGATAAATTTATTTAAAAGTTATGAACAAATGCGTTTTGTTACAAATCTTTTTTTACATGACATTACGTGCCCTGATGACCTCTAATCAACGATGAAAATCGGAGGTCTTCATCAGTTTTTCAAGTGATTTATTTTAAAAAATGAATAATATTTTGTTGCGCAATCTCAATGTATAAATGACTCATTGCTTTTTTTCCCTTTTTCTTGTGAAATCATTTTCATCCTACACATAAAAGAAATGAATGATCAAATTTTAGACAAAGGAAGGATAATCAACAAATAAAATATTAGTGACACGGCAATTGAGTCTTCCGACAACAGTTCTACTATTGATAGAGTTTAAAGTATTCATGTCAATAGGACATACTATCCATGCATATTTTTCTTCTTATACTCTTAAGCGTAATAGTGGGAAGTGTTTATATTATAATATACAGTTAAATAATGAGAATCAAAAATTAAGGAATAACATACATGCCATCATTGCTGCAATTGCCACTAGCATCCTTATAACGAATATAAACACAGCTTGTGCGCGTATTAACCAAATAAATGCAAAGGTAAGAAAAAAGGCAACAAGAAATTCAAGTAGAAACGAAAAGAAAAAAAGAGACGAGAATGAGAAAATGAAGACGGACTATCGTAAGTGTTTCGAGAATAGATGAAAACAAAGGAAGAAAAATTATATTATATACAGAAAAAAAAATCTTTTTCCACATGTCAGACAAAGAGATAAATAATGGCTAATACTGAAATCTAATGTTTTACAGAAAATAGACTGTACCTTTAACCCTTTTGAGGCGATGGGTCCCACTATAGCGTGGTTCAAAAAAATCATTCATCACAGAAAAAGTTGAATATCTCTGTCATACTTCAACCAAAGGGACTGATTCTTTTACCACTAATCAAGGAATGCTCGTAGCTTATACTAATAAGAAAAACATTGGTAAAAATTGGTTTAGGATATTACAGAGTCACCAGAGATTTTTTTATGGAGTCTTTAGTGAGTTCCTCAGCGAGTTTTTAGAGAATCCCGAGATGTTAAGGACGAGGGAGAAAAATAGACATTCCCTACACTGTAAAAAAAAGAGTAGAATAACAAACCCTACAAAGATTTATGACATTAATAAATTATTTCTCCAATTTTCATAAACCCTTTTATGACATATGATAATTCCATAAATCCTCTAAGGGTTTATTATTCTACTCTTTTTTTTTACAGTGTAGGAAGTGATTTTTATGTAGATTTTTTTCACAAAGTGCAGAAATATTGAATCCATAACATATTTCCGTGGTATTTTCACTAGAATTTTCCATAAAAGAGTATCATGTGAGGTATGATAGATCAGTAAATCTCTTAGTTATAATATCACTGATAAGTTTCATGCACTACATTTTTGATAACGAAACTATTCCCTTGATAATCCTTAGTGACTCGCAGTAAACTTCCTCGCAATTCTTTGGGGATTCCTTTAACTTCCTTACAAATCTCTAGTGAATCCCTCTCGTGATTCTTCAATGAAGTTGACTTAAGATGCCAATACAAAAGAGTCGATCAACTGAATAATTTCATTGAATTTTCGTTTTTCGAAACAGTTTTAAAGGGTAACTAATGCCCTCCGTGACCCATATGTTTCTTTATGCTCACGATCACAATAAATAACGATAAAAAAATATTATAGTTACCCAACTTTCGAAATATTAGAAGAAATTGATTTAATATTTATCATCGATGTCTGCTGAATCCTGATATGATAAAAAGATTAAAGTATCAAAAATAAAAATATGAAACCAGAGTTGGAACACGGCGGATTTTTTGCATATGGTCCGCTCCGGCTGGAATCTGGCTAGTTCGTTTTCGAAGCTAAACTGGCAAAATCCGGCAAAAAACTGGAACTCAAAAGAAGCTTGTTTACGAAAAATAGTAAATGAAGTAAAATTTTCGATATTTAAAGACAAAAAAAACAAGGTCACTAATAATTATCGCGAATGACACATATTTTTCTCTTCTTCTACTAAGAACCGTTCAAACAGGTCAAGACAGAACTGCTTAATAGAGCTTATACCTCTAGATCATAGTTGCCCATGTGACGCTTTTGCCATGATCTAGTGTTCTTGCCAATGGTATCTGACTGGAGTTTTTGAGTCGATCTCCTTGTGTTTCGAGCAAAACTGGCAATTATTGTCGAAAACTCCAACGAGTTCCACTAGAATCTAATTGTAAAATACATCGAAATTCAATGAAATCGGTCGATTCTAGTGGTTTTTGACCAATTTCTTATAGATATGGGAGCCGGAATACTCGACGTAGGATTCCTCGCTTTCATGTCTTAAACTTTTCATCTTTTCCTAATTACCACAATCATTCCACCAATCGCCCATTGCTCTGGCAATTGCAATCGCTCCACGAGAGATTAATATTTCTATTTTTTGACATCACTTATATCTTTTTTTTTTCGATATTTTCACTTTTGCTATTTTAAGTTTCGACAATATCAGGGTAATTTTCTATATATATACATGTATATGGTAGAATGGCGAAAACTTAATTGAATTGTCAAATGATTTGATTCGCTTTAGCCAAAAATACAATCTTAGTAAAGATGTTCGCAAAGTAAATCAAATTGAATCTAATCAGTACTCTCTTATCTGTCTTGATCTTTAGTATGCTATAATCCATTAGACATGAACAATGAAATATAATACTAGTTGCATCTTTTTACTGCCTTATAGTGTTTCTAGTTACAACGATATATCAGAGATGAGAGCATATGATGCAGACTTATTAGTAAATATGGACACTTTTCTTGTAATATATTGAAAAATTTTTTAAATTAAAAAAGAAGCAATGCGTTAAATATATAGAGAATTCAATCTATGGTATGAAGACTACACTTATATTTGTTAAAATGGCACGACTACTGCTTAGTTTTTATCATGTAATATTATATTAAACTTTGTCTGTGTATATAGACCTTGGAAATAAGACATATATATATAGATTTCACTCACATAAATATTTTTTACATGTATATTTTGTTTTTAATTTTTATTAAAACAAATTTGTCACGATTGCAAATATTCCTTTCAATTACGGTTCCAGTAATGATTACATCAAGCGTGAAGAATGGCTCAAAAGCAACGAAACTGAAATTTTTATTAACTCTCTCAATACATTAACAGATAATTCTTAAAAATGTATGAATGATTTCCTTTCGATTCGATTTTCTCGATACAAATGGGCATTTGAATAGTTTCTCTAGTTATGATTGATCATAATAAATAATCATGAGAAATGATCATTCAAAAGAATGTCAAGTGATTAGCATGTTGTCCTGTCATTTCTCTATATTCAATGTACCAAAGGGCCAAACAGGCCTAAAAAAATTGGGTCTGGTCTTCCTACGACAGGCTACAGACTTCTTCAGCCTGCCTGTTCTGGCCTTTGTATTTTTCACTTGTAAATATCATGATAATTAATCAATGAAAATCGAAGGCTGTCTTAATAAAAAAAAAACCAGGAAGTCACGATAATCAAAATGAGTTGACTATTGTCGGAATTTTTAAAAATAGTCATTGAGCAAAATGCTTATAATTCGTTAATATAAATAGTTAGAGACCTTCTGTTTTCACTATTTAATAGAAGGATCAAGAGACATATACTTATGAAGAAATCAAAGCTTTTTTAAATGTTATTGACGTTGGAAATAGTTTTTAAATCTAGGAATAAACACTCGATAATCTTTATCTTAAGCACTCTTTCTCTTTACTCGCAAAAATTCTCTTATGCATATTCGTCCAAATAAAACAGATATAACTTTACGAAGAAAGCAATAGTTAGCAGTTGCTTAGATAAGGTTTTGAAGAGCACTTTTCTAAATACTAGGTAGGGGTCGACAAGTTGTATTCAATTGACTTGAGACGAACTGAACTGAACTTGTCGACCCCTAGTTGTAATTCGTTATAGAGCAGAAAAGAAAAAGTTGAAATATCAATGAATATATTATATAATAGAAAGCGACAGAACAAAAGCAAATATTTATAATTTGTCATGCAATGGATGTAGAATGTTCCGTACGTGTATAATATATATCTAGCAATAGAACAATACGAAAATCATCTTATACTCAACAGCAGGTATCTTAGCGACAAATGACCATGCATATTAATGCGCAAATATACTTTTGGGAACATATCATAGATCATCAATCAAAGATAATCATTAGAAATTCTTCTGTTAAAAGCTTGACTTAAGATATGAATCAGATTTTAATGTATCAGTTCTTTTCAAATCAATGCTTTTTCTTCTAATTTCTCAATTATTGTTTTACTACATAAAAGTTTTCAATCTTTCTATTGAACAAGATAAATAATAATGTTTCGATATGTCTAATATAACCATCAAAATTTTATATTATCAGAAAAAAGAATTACAAACAAATTTTAACATGCAATCATTCATGACTCTATTTCTCATTTATAAATGCAAAAAAGTGGATATATTTCCATATTAAAACGGAATACATCATCGATTTTGCCTATTAAATACTGTTAAAATTTATTAATATAAAAAGAAACTCGTTTTAATCAGTTCAACTTTTGAATATATCATCTTAACAAATTATAAAACATGTTTTTTTCTGTTTGAGCACCTTCGAACAACTTTTTAAGCATTTACTCATCTGGATGTGAAGAGAGGTCAGTTGGTTTTTGATGAAATAAATTAATGATTTACTCCACCTATTTTGTCTTCTTTTGATTGATCTTTATACATTAACTGAGGCACTTTTATCAATCTTTCTAAGATTTTTATCGGTTCAACAAGATTCATAAGAATACATAACGAGTGATGTAAAAGTTCTTGCAAAAATGTCTCTCTACTTTTAACCAATTAGAATATGTTTGAGAAAAATCGAAATCTACGTCGAAAGCGCTTTCTAACTGTGTGTTTAAAATTCGTTTTATTATGTCTTACCTTTGACTAATAAGCACATTTTTGAACAGCATTAAAATGTAGTTTGTAAAAATACCACACAGTAATTGTGTTATAAGAAATCAATTTTTTAATATTTTTCGATATTCTCTCATTCACTTTATTAGATTTCGTTGTTTCTTTTTTTTTTATTATGTTTGTTATTTAATTCTCTATAAACTGAGGAAAAAAGATACTGATATTGTGGAAAAATTGAAAATCAAAGATCGACAAAATTTCAAAGATGTTCTTATTACTTAAATACAAAACATAATAAAACGAATTTTGATGATACAATTAAAAAGCGTTTTCGAAGTAGATTCTTTCAATTTTTTTCAACATATTCTAACTGATAAGAAATCGAGCAACATTTGTACTGTATCACCCGTTAAGTATCGTATCATATTTTATAAAGAAATCGTATCGATAAAAATCTAAAATGTCTTTCCACAGGAACTTTCTAACAACTTTGATGTTATAGAGATGATTTTTTATTCGCTCGACTGAAAGGAGCGTCATAAAAAAAAATAGTTTGTGTGTGTGTGTCAGGGTCAAAAGAACGTCGAGGCCAAAAAAAAAACATCGTCTGAAAGGCTAATCGCCATTTGTCTTCCACATGCGCTTCTTGTTGGCACTGAAGTATGGCCGTTGATCAACAGCATTGCTGATTGTGATGGTACCTGAATTGATCAATTGATGTTAGGAATTGATGAGGTTTGATATTTCTCATCGAAAAAAAGTATTTTTTCATGAATTAATGGTTTCATCATAGTATGTGGTGAACACCATTGCTTATTGTGGAGGTATCTGAATTGATCAATGGAAGTGTATGGTAGTATTAACTTTGTTAGAAGGGTTTATTTTCTCGATTGAGGGGGCAATCATACGAGGAAAAGAAAAATGGATTTTTTGTGTCTGTTGCCTGTCACGGGACAAAGGCTCGATCTGAATCATATTTGTTTTATCGAAAATTGTCGAGGTCGAAAAATCCGAATCTGACATTAATTTTTTCAAGTTTTTTTGAGATTAATTTTTTTTTAGAAAAGATAAGCTTTTTACGAAAAAATTTATTTTTTATAGAGTTTGACCAACAGGCTTCCGAGACTGCAGAATCGAATGGTATTATTAGTTTTTTTATTATCTAGCAAAAAAATTTGTTTTACCCCAAAAAAATGTTTTTCTTTCTAAAATAATGATTTTATTTATACAATTGACCAAAGCGCTTTCGAGGGCGAGGTATCAATTGGCGTGAATAGTTTTTCAAAAGATTTTAAATTTATCGTTTTTGAAAAAAAACCACTGAAAAACAGATAACACGCGTCGCTGCGACTCGCTTAACCCTCGACTGAATATAGTCTACGCATTCTCTATCACTTCTCATCGCATTCGATATTGAAAACTCATGCTGAACAAATATAGGCATACAAAAAACTATGCATTATTATTGGAGACAACTTTCGTGTACAAAGATCAATCCTTTCAATAATAGATAGGCTTTTTGTATGCATGTGTTTGTGTAACGATACTTTTAAATGTAGATTTTAATTAAGTGATAAATATAGAGTGTATTGTATTCAGTCGAGGGCTTAGCGAGTCGCAGGAACGAGCGTTATTTATTTATATTGTATTTATCTTCTTTTTATTTCGAGAGTTTATTAATTCGTGTACTGTTTTTTATCTTTGTCTGATAAATTTTATTATATTGATATCAAAATATATCTGCCATCTATTTTTGTTATGGTCATAACGATCATACTTGAGTGTTTTTTTTTTCTATTAAAAACAAAAAATGTGATTGTTTTTATACGTACCAATTATACTAACGTATTCGTACTTCGAAAAAAAAACTTAAAACTAACTGATTAAAGTTTATTAAGAATATTTATAGAAAAAATTTTATAATATATCTTTTAAAATAAATCAAGAATAGTATTTCTTTTTCATATTTAGAAAGACTTAATTTATTCAAAATAAAACTTTATTAAAATTCGACATGTTTAATCAATAGAATTGTCAAAGGAAAAACAAAATTTTTTTTTTATCTTTAAAGAATTTTATTTAGTAGTTCTATTTAAAAAATGAAAAGCAACATTTATTCAATGTCAGACATAATCAATAATTTTTATTCTATTTGCACACATGTCCTTACATCATTTTTTTTTATGTCCTTCATAGACGGAACAGCAAAAAGAAAAAACGACGACAACCACATGACACTTCTTTTTTTTTATATATCCTACGCACTACAGAACTTAGAGGACAAAAAAAAGAAAAAGAATGAATACATTATATTCTCATGTGAATAAAACATCCATTTAAATTGACATAAATGTACATATTTATTTGCTTTGATTCTAATAATATAGTTTGCATTTTTTGTAAATAAAAATTATGTTTGAATTTATTTTATAACAAGATTAATCTATAATACATAAAATAAGGTGAGAAAAACATAACTAAATAAACTAAGAATATTATTTTTTTTTTATAATGACACTTAATATTTTATTGAGAATATATTGACGTCTATAGGGATATACTCTAAAAATTCAATTTTAAATATCATATTGTTAAGTAGACGTGTTATATCTGTACTAAAAACTTCAACGTGATAGATTCTATTTCTATGATTTAATTTATTATTTACAAATAATATCAAACTCAATGATTCTAACAAGTAACGCTCGTCCAAAGACTCGCTCAGCTCTTTCTCGTAGAAATCGTGTTTCTAAACTACCGTCATGCTATTCATTTGTAAAATTAAAAAAACCAAAGTCAGATTCAAGTTCCTCGATCCTGATTACCCTTCGATCAATCCTTATAAAAAAATGTTTTTTGTCGCAAAAAAGTGATCCCTTGTGTAAAAAAATGAATCCGAAAAAAATTTTGAAAAACTAACATCAGAAATAAAATGTTTTTTTGACCTTGTGCGGACATACAAGCAATCAATCAATCAATCAGTCAGACAATTTATGTTTGTAAGACTCTTCTCTACGAGAAAGAGAATAAAAATAAACTATTTTTCAAATTATTAAGGAAAAAAAAACGATCATTTTGCAACAAAATTTTATGTATTAAATAAATTAATAAAAATATTTTTTAATTATTATTTAAGATGTCACTAACAACTCGTCAATATAATGAACAGAAATCTTTGAATTCTCATCGTCGTTATGTTCTTGAACCTCCTATACATTCAACAACAAACAAAAATTCCATTCATCATCAAAAACAAACAAAATTAAACAATGATTATATTCAAAAATCAATAAATTATTCAGATAATGAAAATAATTCTATTTATCTTCCAAAATCTTCATTAAAAACTACACAATACTTTGAACCTAATTTAAATAAATCTTCACATAATGATCCATGGGTAAATGCATTACTTGAAAGAGATATTGACTTTTCGAAATTATATCAACAAGAAACACAAGTTCAATTTTTACCTACATTAAATACTAGATTGTATAAAAATGATTCAAAAAATTCTTCTCAATTTCCATTTATTATTAAAGATAAATATCCATTAACATCTTCATCTCAAAGTAAGATTAACAATAAGATTATTTTTTTAAAAAAATATTTTTTATAAGCAAATCGTCCATTTCGTAAATGCATTATTGAATCACCAAACAATTTAACAACACAATCAAATCATTTTCCTATAAACAAAGATAAATTCAATTCACGAATATTACAAAAACCAATAACAAATGAAGAAGAATCTCTTGTTGAACAACGAAAAACATCAACTGATTATAAAAATCAATCACAAAACGATAACGAGTAAATATTTTATTACTATTAGTCTCTACCATATTTAATATTATCTCACACTCAAAGACAGATAGAATCGATTGGATTCTTTCATAATACCTATTTAAAGCGGTTAATTTATAAAACAAAATCAATATATAGGATTTATATAACTAGTGAAATCTAAGGAATTATATTTTGATGAATTCGTCTTGTTTTGCTATTCAAATCGCTATCGATGCAGTAGTGTAGACCTCGTTAATTCGATTCGAGTATTAAAACTTTACTCGAGTTTTACACTTTTAATACTCGAGTACTCGAGTTTTCAACTATTCAACTTCTATCTACAGGATGCTGCCTGCAGGATACTGCCTACAGGTTGTTGCCTATAGGATGCTGGCCACAGGATGCTGCCTACAGGATGCTACCCACAGGATACTGCCTACAGGTTGTTGCCGACAAGATGCTGCCCACAGGATGCTGCTTACAGGTTGTTGCCTATAGGATGCTGGCCACAGAATGCTGCCTACAGGATGCTGCCCGCAGGCTGCTGAAACTGATCGGACCAGGAGAGACAATGCTACTTGCATTTCACAATAACCTACAACTAGCCGCTGTTTGACAACAACAGCAACACCCATGCCCTCACTTCTGATACCCTCAACCTCACGCACACCTATGCCCTCACCCCTCACGGCCTCACCCACACTTATGCCCTTACCCCTCACGGCCTCACTCACACCTATGCCCACACCCTCAACCCTCACGGCCTCACCCACACCTATGCCCCACCCTCAACATACGGGTATTACTTCCAGCATCCTGCAGCAGCATCCTGTAGACAGCATCCTGTGGGCAGCATCGTGTAGGCAATAACCTGTAGGCAGTATCCTGCAGGCAGCGTTTTGTAGGTAGTATCCTGTTTGCAGCATCGTGCAGGCCGCATCCTGTAGGCAGCATCCTGCAGGAAACAATCGGTAGGCGGCATCCTGCAGCAGCATCCTGTAGGCAACAACCTGTCGGCAGTATCCTGCAAGCAGCATCCTGTAGGCAACAACCTGTAGGCAGCATCTTGCAGGCAGCATCCTGCAGGCAGCATTCTGTAGACAGCATCCTGTGGGCTGCATCCTGCAGGCAGCATCCTGTAGGCTGCATCCTGTGGGCTGCATCCTGGAGGCAGTATCCTGCAGGCAGCATCCTGTAGACAGAAGGTGAATAGTTGAAAACTCGAGTAAAATTTTTAATACTCGAGTAGAGTGTTCGAGTTCTACATGTATGATTATTTCATAAACTCAGGTGCATATAGTAGCATTTCATTAGAGCTATCAACTGATATATGAATTTGGATGATAAACTATCTCATTGACCGACAGTTACGAATATTATTATCAGAAATGTAGTGTGGATATTAGCATCTCTCATCTTAGATCCGAAAGACGAACAGCCAGTTCAACTTTCATATTAATCGATAGCTCTATATTAGACTTATGAGATGTTAGTGAGAAATTGGAAAAACAATACTAGTGAGCACAGATAAGTACAGACACATTGTCATACAGAAGCTATAATATGATGATAATGTTAGAATTCTAATATTAGTATCCAGAATAGTGGATCAGCAAGACAGTTTACCATACAAATTCATATATCAGTTGATAGCTCTAATGAAATGCTACTATATGCACTTGAGTTTATGAAATAATTGTGACTTTAAGAGGGTAGGTGGTCGACTGTTATTTACCGGTCCTTCTCCTTTATATAATGAATTTATATGTTGAATATATAAAAAATATCATAAATAAAAATTTTGAAATCAAAAATTATTTTTAAAAATTTTATTAAAAGTGAAAAAAAGAATATAATCTTAATCACGGATATTATTATCATCAAGATTAAGACTAAAGTAATTCTTTTTATCTTGAATCGCTAGATTTTAATGTATCATGAGTCAAGAAACATATTTTAATGTGGACTCAGGAAAAAATTTTATAAGTTTCGACATAAAAAATGTCTATTTACTCAATTTTTTAAAATTTCTATGTATTTTACATAGATTGTTCTTATTAGGAAAAGTGTACCTAACAAGAACAAATTCAGTCACTCGCAAACTACCGCTAATTACTTAACTAGTTTACGAGATAATTAGCTAATTTTTACATCATTCGATGCAGCAGACATTTCTGCACTCAACTATGTAAAAAAAAAATTTTTTATCATGAAAAATAACTTTTTAGCAAAGAAATCACTCCATCTTCCAAAATATCTGTTATTATTAGGAACTGTCTCTACATATAATAAATAAAAAAATGATGTCCGAGAAACTTGAAGGTACTAAAGTACTACTCGGACAGCTACTCTCAAGGAAAGCATCTAGAAAATGGATACTATTGCCAAAATTTGCAGAATATTCATGATCAAAACTAACCTTTGAATTTTTTATTTTTGTATCTTAGAAAAAAAAAGGTATTTGTTACTATCTGAAATTCTAAAAGAGTTTCAGATAGTAACGAATACTGCTTTTTTTCTAAGAGTGTACTTTAAGGTAATCTTCTATCAATTTATGATCGACATCGGCATACTTAAAACTAGTAAATAATCAAGAAATAGTCTAGAATAAACAGTTGCTGCATAGATCGCAATAAATCTCGAATACCGTATAGAACATTTCTCACCCAGGCAAGTAAAAAATTGTTGAAGACGATCGACATGACTAGTCCAGAATGTCCATAATATGCGTCAGGTCTAGTCTTAAACGTCTCTCCAACCCGTTCTGACTAGTCGCGTTTTTCTAGAACGTCTTTCAGATACGTCAAGACTAGTCTAGATCGTCCTTGCATCTAGTCATATGTGGTTGATTTTTTGTCGGACTATTCAGGAAGTTAAAAAAAAGAAGCTGAAAGATAGATTCGAACCTATCACGTGTCCATCTTCACTGTTGTCATGGCATCATGATGACATATTCGGACGCTACTGCAGATGGACGTCCGATCATGTAGTCTGTAGAGCAGAATGACAGCGGTCTATTTGGTAGTCCATTCTATTGATCGAAGTAAAGAAGGTCTGACTAGTCTTAAGCGTTCGAACAATCCGTTATCTTTATAGTCTTTGATTACAATAGATGTCTCAGAATCACGTCTGGATTAGTCTAGATTATGTAAAAAATCTATCATGGTTTATGCCTGTCTTACTAGCTCATCCAGACTAGTCCACAGATAAAAAAATTAAAATCAGTGATAGAGAAAATATGCGCACTCGCAAGTATTTTATACAACAGTATTAAGCATGAAGTGGGTTTTATTTAAATAGAGTCATTAATACAATTTCAAGTCAACATCATATCATGAGTATAGTAGTGCAAAACTGCATGGTAGTATCTAGCTTAAACTTATCCATTTGTATAATTTATCAAAAAAAGTCTCTGATCATATCACATATATTCCTATGGTTCAAATCATGTGTAAAGATCATTAATATTACTACATTTTTATGTCCTAGATGTACTTTTGTTACGCTAATGCAATTCAAATGATGAATGTACGTATCGTCTAGGACGGACGACATGAGTCCCAGTCTTTAGTAACTGCTTAGTAATGGTTTTTTTCTAAGACATGCAATAGCGACACCTAATTTAATATTTAAGACTGTTGATTTTCTTCAGTGGTTCATTTCTATTGAACATACATAAAAATTGAAGAAAAACGTTTGTTTGTTTTTTAAACAAGATGAAACGATTATTAAGAATATGTTTTCAAATTTAAAAAATAATACATTGGTTATAATATTTTCGAAAGAATTTCTTCATTACTATGTATGAAAGTAAATAACCTTTTATTGATGGAAATAAATAAAAAATGAATGTTGTTAAGAATAAATGACAGCATAAAAATCATGTTGAGATATATTAGAAGTACGTTCAGAATCATTTGCTTCAACTGGTTAAACATCATATATAAGTAATACAAAATTCATTTGTTCGAATCTAACCTACATCTATATATTCCTTTCATTTAGACTAGTCCCGACAATAATCATAACATGTGTAAGACTAGTCTCTGACGATAATTACAACAGTTTGACATATGTAGTCTAAAGTTATGTGAGAGACGGCGATATTGTTGAATATTGCTTTTTTTGCTAGGAATATATATATGACGGTCGTCAGTACGACCTATCATGTCTAGTCTTTTTCTCAAAAAATCGCCGTCAGAGACTAGTCCAAGCATACTGAATATTCACATACATATATAAAAACTCTTAGACAGACTATCGTCCATATCGCTCGTCCTGACTAGTCTATCCGATGACGATCAAAATGTAGGGACTAGTCTTGACGGGGTCGCTTTTGAGACTATGACTAGACAAAACGGGAGTGACGACTAGAAAAAAGACGCGTCTTTTGACCCGTCTTTTGCTTACCTGGGCAGTAAAATTCCAGATGCGGGTATTCATACAAGTACTTGTTTAGTAAACACACTGATATGAATATTCAATGTAATACCCAGATTAGTAAAATTGCTGCCAATTGTCAAGGTATCTTGCTAAGACTTTCTATAAGGATATCCTAATCTCTTCAATCATTATCAATGTCTTCTTCAATTCAGACATAATATTGAATAAAACAAAATTGTTCTAAGAAATACATGTGTTATAATTTTAGTGAAAATAAAATAAATTATCATGGAAAAAATCTATTTAAAAATATGTGGTATTTATTTACCGGCAAAGAAAAACGAAATATACTAATATATATAATTGGTTTAATGTTATATAAATTTGGATTAGAAGCATTTAATGGATCAATAGTTAGTCTAGCTTCAAATCGTTATGATCGTGATGCATCACAAAGTGGAAGTACAGCTCATACATTTGAAAAAATTGGTTTATTAGTTGGTCTTAATCAAGCATGTCAATGTATTGGTACAATACTTGTATCTCCAATAATAAAACATTTTCAAACACGAATTGTTTTATCAATATCAATATTTTTATTTTCATTATGTACAGTATTACTTATGATTATTGATGCATCAACTGGAGGTAAAATCAAACCATCAAATTTTCAATCAATGCATGAAAATGATTATAGTTATTATGGAAAATATCAAACATATGTAATTATACCAATATATTGTATAACAGGTATAACATATGGAATGGTTGAATTAATTCGACGAATTATTCCTCAACATATTGTTGGAACAAATGAAGAAAAATTAAAAAAAATGGATGCATTAGTACATATTTTTTATGAATTATCTGGTGTTACAGGTGCATTATTAACTGGTCTTGTTTTAATTCCACGTCTTGGAAATAATTATTCATTTATAATAACACCTATATTATTTACTTTATCAGCTATTATTTGGTTTTTTATTAAATCAAATAAAAAAGAAAAAAAAAATTTTTCAAATAAAAAAAAAGAAAATTTTTTTAAAAATTTTATTAATGGTTTTTATCTATTTGGTAAATCAATTTATCTTGGAGGAAAAATAATTTTTACAAATAGAAAATATATATGGTTATTTCCATGTTATGCATTAGAACTTTATGTACATCGTTATATTGAAAATGGTATAGCACCACAAATAGCTAAAAGATATTTACAAAATTCTGAATGGTCACAAATAATTGTTGCTGGTTCAAATTCTGGAGAATTTATTGGTGCATTACTTGTTTTTTTCTTAACAAAAAAAATTCGTAGTCCTATTCTATGGTTAAGATTAGATTGTATATTATTATTAATTATTTGGTATATACCATTTTATAATCCATCAACAATAACTGTTAAAAATGCTTGGATTATAGCATTAACATTTATACCATTTGGTATTGGTTCAGCTGGTGATGATATATCATTAAATGCACATATACAATCATCATTAGATGATTCAGATTCAGAAAATGAAGATATGTCATCATTAAGTTGTGTTATGGCATTTCTTTATTCATCTTATATTATTCTTTATGCTATTTTAAATCCTTTATTAGGAAAATATATTGATCAAGTTTATAATACAAATCAAACAATAAGACCAGCATTTATTTATACAGCTGGAGTACAAATAACAATTATTTCAATTATAATGGCTATATCAACATTTATTCCACGAGGATCTTTTAAATTTAATCCATCTTTAAAATAAATTTTATTCTTATTTATTTAAATAAAAAGAAATATCAATCGCGGCTGAGAGTGTGCCGCTGTCGCGATAGTATTCAAAAAAAATATGCTGATTTTTAAGGATGTGATTGGTTTAAACTGATACTACTGTTGCTAATCCACCAGATTCGTTAAGTCCTACTCAGTGAAAAATAATCATGAAAATTTGTCTTTTAGTTGAAAAACAGGTTCTTTAATCTAGTGAATCCGTTCTTGAATGAAAGAAAAGATAGAACGTACTCTAGACAATATAAAATCAGTTTCATTAAGAAAAAAACCTATTCTCGAACGTTTTCATTGAGGAAACAAATGAAGATTATGATGTATTATATTGCATGAAATAATGTGTGAATTACATTTGAGAAACAGACAATATAGAAGATACTAGTCGAACAGTAGTTAAGTGTAATAAGAATGACAAAAAAAAAATAGTAGACAACATTGTTGATATGTTTTTTTTTCTCTTTCTTTCTTTCTTCATCGATCTTTTTTTTTCTTTCTTTCGTTCTATTTCTTTTACATCATATATATGAAGCATGTGACCTAATAATGATTTATTTTCTTCCTCTCTTTCTTTTATAGCTTCATCAGTTGAAAGATTTTTTTTTTTTTGGTGTATGTCGTAATATTTCATTTATATTCGTGAAATATAGAATATAATTTATAACTAATATTCATATTATTTTCTTTAAAAAATCTCTTAGAGATATTAATTAGTCAATATGAATGAGTAAGTTATTGTTTCTAATATCAACATTTCTTTTCTGTAGATGAAATACATATTGTTTGAGTTGTTAAAATAATAAATTATTTTCTTAATATAAATATGATTTATTCTTTATTATTAATTCTACAATTAAAATAATTTTTTTTTAAACAAAAGATGGCGCTTGAAATTCTCTCTCTCTAATGAATATATATTTGGAAAAAAAATATATTGAAAAAGTAACGAATAGATTTTTGATGAAATATTATTTCGTATTTTGAATAATTTTTCAGCGATTCAAGATAGTAGAGATCAGATTTTTTAAGTTAGAAAGAGTAAAACGGAAGATGCTTCTTACTAATTTTTACTTTGTGTAATTTAGAAAAACAAAAATATTCTTATAAATCTGAGCTGGAGCTAACGATTTTTTTATACGATTGAATAGAGTTCGTCAAGCTCTACAAGAATATGAATATCAAATAGTCGATCTACCAAACTTATTGAAAGGTACATTTACTCTGGAATGTATGATTTGCCAGATTTTTTATTATTTTGTCTGATTTCTTTCAGATTTTGTATTCAAATCGTTATTTCCAGCTCAGATTTATAAGAATATTTTTGTTTTTTCAAATTATACAAAGTAAAAATTGTGGACTAAAAATTAGTAAGATGGCCATAACTTTATAATAAATGTATGCATTTCAAACTGTCTTTTTTTCAGATTCAAGCTCTTCTCTTTCTCTAATTTTGCCCTAGCTTAAACCAAAATCTCAATCTATATATATATTGAATTGTTGAAAATTTATTCAAAAACTATTCACTATTCTTATATTTTATAATATATAATAGTTATCGTAAGAATTCAGCAAATGTTTTATAAGATTTTTGTTCTTATCGACTGGTATGTAGACATTTTCTCTGTTATGCTTTATTCTATATTCTTCCGTTATGGAAAGACAATCTGATAAATTGTCTTTAATTTTTGTGAATTAATTCGATAGATCTAGAAGAAAATGATAAGATATATATTTATTTCAGATAAATCTATTCTTGGAATGAAAATTGTAATTATTGGTGGTGGTTTAGGTGGATTTGCAGTTGGAATTGGATTACTTCAACATGGATATACAGATGTAATAGTATATGAACGAGATACAGGTATGGATAGTAGACGTCAAGGTTATGGTTTAACAATTTTACAAGGAATTAGTGCATTAAAACGATTAAATGTATATGAACAAGTACATTCATTAGATACACCATCTCGATCACATTATATATTTGATAAATATGGAAATATGATAGGTTTTTTTGGAACTGTATTTTGGCCTGAACAAGATAATCAACCAAAATCTCGAAAAAAATATAATTTACATAGTGAAAGACAAGAATTACGACGAATTCTTATGAATAGATATATATCATTACATCCACTTGGTTGTCAAGGTATTCAATGGAATCATCGGATTATTTATATTAATCATGATTTACATAATATATCATTTACAAATGGTCATATTATAACAGATATTGATTTAATTATTGGTGCTGATGGTATAAATGGTTTAGTACGTTCTTTTAAATATGATCCTCTTATAGATATTCCACTGAATTATTTGGGTATATTAGTTGTATTAGGAATAACTGGTTGTATTGATCATTTTCTTATGAAAGATCGTGTTTTTCAAACAATGGATGGTTGTTTTAGACTTTTTGCAATGCCATTTTCAAAATTTAAACCAGAACAATCAATAATGTGGCAACTATCATTTCCTACTGATTTAACATTAGCAAATCAATTATCAAAAGATTCAGAAATGTTAAAACAAATGTTATTAGAAAAATGTTCTGATTGGCATACACCAATACCTGAAATGATTGAAAAAACACAATTAGATCTTCTTATGGGTATACCAGCATTTGATAGAGATGTTATATCAATACCAGATAAAAATAAAAATGGAATACAAATTGTACTTATTGGTGATGCTGCACATCCAATGTCTCCTTTTAAAGGACAAGGTGCAAATCAAGCATTATTAGATGCTGTTGATCTTGCAGATATTATTCAACAGAATAAATTAGATTTACATTCAGCAATTAATCAATATGAAGAACGTATGTTAAAAAGAGTTTATACAAAAGTTATGCAATCACGTGATCGTGTTACAACTTTTCATAGACTTGAAGCACTTTCAACAGAAAATTTTTTACATCGTGGTGTTGATGAAAGATTAATGGAAAAATTAAATAATCTTCAAATAAATGCTCATTGGAATGATTCAAATATATCAATAGAACAAGCTATTATTGATCAATTAAATAGAAATTCTTAAATCATTTCATATATTATAGTCATGTATACGAAGAATTATCTTTAGAGTCATTAAAATATATGAAAATATTTGTTTTCTTTTGTTATAACCTTTTTTCTTTATTAAACTATTTAAAAAGATACTTACGTTTATTTTTTGTTATACTTGCATTTAATTTACTAAAGCTTAATTATTGACATCTTGTTAATTCTATGGAAAAGTTAAAATTTGACGTCCGGAAAATTTCTTGAGACTTTATTGGAATATAGAAAAATTTCCTAAAAAATATTTTTTCTACTAAGGAAAGAATTTTTCTAGTTTGTTCGAATGTTCTTATAAAATCTTTCAGTATATTTTTATTAAGTTTCTTGGAGATTTATCAGCATCTTTCTAGCAATATCAATAGCATTCATCTTTGTTTCTACTGATTATGCATCTTACCTTTTTCGGTAGTGCATATTTATGATACAGTCACTGTAGAGTCTAAAATGATTTTCTCAAAAATTTAGAATGTTTAGGAATGTAGTGGAGATTTATAAATCTAACGTTGGTTTATAAGATGAATTGAGTATGCATTCAATTAAATCTAGCAATATGTGAAGTCAAGATTATATTGGAAATTTTTCATTTATTAAAAGATTACGAAAATGTGGAGCTTTTATTGATTTGATAGACATTAACAAATTTTTTCAATGTTTATATTTTTCGTTCTCCGAATCTCGAAAGAACCTAGTGGAACCAGAATATTTTCTAGCTTATTTCTCTCCGAAACCTACCGGGACAATCTATGGAAAAGGAAGTAGAATTTCTGGATGGAAATCACAGTACCATATCGCAAATAATCCTGAGAAATTTGTTCACCAAAATCATTATGGAAAACTATCCGAGTCCATCAGAAAACGATTACAAAATGAACACCAGATCCCTCAAATTCTACTGAAAATTTTCACACGTTACGACAGTTTTCCAGTCGTTTCCAATAGCTATCTGACAAAATCCTGAATTCCCACTGTTGGATCCGGACAAATAGTCACAATCTAAACGATTTTTTTCTGATCCTAAATCGATTTGAAATCTTATATCCGCAAACGCTTTAAATCAACCAATTCTTAAAACTTTCCTATCTCGAGTAGTTCAGTGACACTGTTTAAAATGTTTTCCAATTTTTCGATCACTTCAAAGCATTGACGAAGTTTCATAAACCCATACTTCATATGGATTTCCCAACGTACACATTCAAAACCCTAATAAGTAGATTTTCAATACGATCAATAGTTATGCGTTGAGGTCTAAATCTCTCAAAAATTTTTCATTTCTGCATCATTCATAACAAGTTTTCCAGTACTTTTCATCCTCTCTAAGGAAAACGACCCGCGAGTATTTTCAATATCATCGCGCATGTAAATGGTTTTTTATATAAAACTCAACAGACTACTAAAGCCGATCATACCGTTATAAAATCTTATAAAAATATGCTACAGAATATAGTTGCCTCTATTTTATAAAATCGATACTTTTCTCGATCAAGTTTATTAGTGCATAAGCACTTTCCACCGTTTATTCGGCAGTTGCGTGATTCATTGTAATAACTATTACTTGTGCGAAACCCAATTACATTGACCTTGACGACTAACGGGTATTCCTACTATATAGGATTTGAGGTCTTAAATAGTTCGGATACTTCTAAATACCACATCCCACTGACACTCGTAGAAACCAGATAGAACTGCCACAAGTTTATTTCAGGCAATGTTTTTTTTGACCTTTAGCTCTCAGACGAACAAACCAACCCGTTTTTTCTGTATAGCTATCTGCGCAGCGGAAACGAAAATCATTACATTATTTTCTTAAAAACACCTATCTATTACAAAAATAATTTACTTGGAAATTTTCCCGAACTGATAATGCTATTCGATTTTTCGACCTCGAAAATCTTTGATCAAATGTTAATTATTGACTTCTGTTAAAGCTGTAATGTTTTGATGGGACTTTCTAAGAACATGTTCATTCGACCCCGACGACAAGCAAACTATTTTTTTCATATGATTCTCTCTTCAATTAAGGGAATAACGTCAGAAAAAGGCTTTCTGAACTTGATATTCATCAGTTAAAATGCATTTCGCCCCACATGCCAAATTATATTCTCATACAGTTTAAACCAAAAACTTTTCTTTATCAAAACCAATTTCAATAATTCAAAATCCATCTTGTCTACACTAAGCAAATCTTTTCTTCATGCATACTTTTCATTTCACTAATATCGATTTGACATTCTCAAATGAAATCCTACTTTTAAAAGGTTAAAAAATCGAACTTTTCTTTTTTAATGATTAATTTTCATCATTAAAAATTGATTTTACATCTTCTATTGGATTCTATTGTCAAACCGTTAAAAGATAACTTTTTTTGTTCTATTTTTGAGTTCTCATCATTAAAAATTGATTTTTCATCTCACATTGGATTCTAATGACAAGCAATTAAAAAATAAAATCTTTTTTCTCTTTCTAAGTTCTCATCATTTTAAATTTATTTTACATCTTACATTGAATTCTATTGGTAAGTACTTAAAAAATAAAATATTTTCCTACTTTTATATTTCTCATTATTTAAAATAGATTTTACACCTCACGTGAGGTTTAATTGCCAAGCAATTAAAAGATAAAAAGAAGGTTTTTTTCATAGTCCTAGACGGAAATGAGTGTGACGGATATGAAGGCATTGTATATAAAGGAATCTGTTGGAAGTCATCTGGTATTCAATCGTTTTCGATGGGATATTTTGCAGAATACCGCTTCCATGTTCTTTTAATTTATTTTGTAAAAGGAAAAGGGTAAAAGAAAGTATATCTTTAATCAAAATGATATGTTCGTACTTATGCATGCGTGACTATACTTAACTCTAATGAATATAAAAGAAGAATTATAACCAAGATTGTTTAAGTGAATATAATTATCAAAGTCATAGAGTACAATTAATCTTAAATTTATCCTTCTTCGCGTGACTTATTTTATCATATTTTACTCATTTAGAAGACGATAATAAATTGAATTATTTGTTGAAAGAAAAAAAACTGAAAGTAGAAACTAAAAATTAATCTTAGATATTTAACTCTGGCAATAAATACTATAACATTATTAAAAATGTCGTTGTTGTCATCATCATCGAATTTAGTAATCACACTTGACATTATTCAGAAACAATTGATTCATTATGTTTATCCTCTATGGCTTATATTTGGCGTTATTGGTTGTTTATTCAATCTTGTAGTTTTTTCTCGTCCACAATTACGAACCACTTCATGTTGTATTTGTAAGTACTCTTCTATTGATATTTTCTAAGAATTTTAAAGCTATAAAACGTCGCTTTTTTTCCTATAGATTTTTTTGCAGCATCTGTTGATCATTTAGTGACATTAAGTATTGGAATTGGACCAGCACTTTATAGTCTTAATAATCCTGATCCACAAATACAATCGCTTGCATTTTGTAAAATTCGTGGTTATTTATTTCAATTGAGTATAATACTTTCTCGTTGGTTTGTTGCTTTTGCTTGTATTGATCGTTATGCATCAACTTCAACGAAAGTTTGTATAAGAAATTTTGCTACAACAAGAATTGCTTATCGAATTATAATTATCATTATTATTATCTGGTCAATAATATGTACTCATCGACTTATATTCTATGAAATAAATGGAAATTTATGTGGAATTATAAATAATACAGCTGCATCGTTTTATCATACTGCATATGTTGTTTTTGCAGTTGGTCTATTTCCATCGGTGACTATGATTATATGTGCATATCTTATTCGTCGAACTCTTGCATTTAAACAACAAATAAGAGCACAGATAACTTCGGTTAGTGTTCAAAGAAATTCATTAGATCAACAAGTACTTAATATATTATTAATGCAAATAATTTGTTATATTTTATTTACTCTTCCTCAAATGGGTAATTTAGTATTTAGTACAATATCAACAACAATTTCTAATCGATCAAATGAACATTTAGCTATTGAACGATTTGTATTATTTATAGGAGAATTTATGCTTTATTTATTTGGTGTAACATCATTCTATTTATATACATTAACATCTCGAACATTTCGATCAGAATTTATTAAATTTATTCGTTTAATATTTGTTCGTTGTTGGAATAATTGAATTATAATGATAATCGCAACTTGATTAACAGTATAACTATCTAATAAAAATGAATTGTAAAAGTTTTTTTGCGCAGTTGCTTAACAGTCACCTCATTGGTTATGGCATTAGTGAGAGAGAATAATTCAGTGATCATAGATATATAAAAATATTTTCGATCGAATATGAAATAGTTATGGAGTAAAATAAATAAAACAGATGGATTTTTTTCTCACCATTATCAGAAAGATCGACTACAAAGTGCAAGAACGATTGTTGTTCTTATGCATCCTTCGTAAATGGGTAATATATATACACGAAGCACGACTATATAGATATATCATTTGCATATTTGTTGAAGTTTAACTATTATTCTTTCTTTAAATATCGAATTACAAAAGATGATAATGCAGAAATTTAGTAAATTAGTTTTTTTGATTATTGTATTCATGCTGATGGTAAGAAACTATGTGGCACAAGGAGCGGTAATTGAGACTAAAAAACATAATGGCATTGTCAAACGATTAATTCAAGCACCTCAATGTAATGATGCTTATGCTACTTGCCGTAATGAAGCTGATCGTCGTCTTATTGATAATGGTTGTCGCTATTGTTTACCTCACGGTGGATGTACTATAAACAATTCTGATGATTGTAATAATCTGCATACTGATCTTATGACTGCTTGTAATTCTGCTGCTGCTCTGTGTTTTAATATTGGAAAATAAGTAATACTGTACCAATTGACAACTTTTTTTTTCTAGAAAACATGGTAAAAGTCTATATCAATATGAAAAACTCAATTTTTTCATCAAAAAACATTATGGGCTATATATGTCTTATTTGTAAAAAATTTAAATAAATTAATCATGAATCATTGTCTGGATATGTATTTTAAAGAGCTAAACGTACAAGATCAGAAACTAGGTATCTTCTATTGGATTTGGTTGGAATCATGAATTTTTTTGTTAGGCAGATAATTATACATTATGTAATATCTGTTGTGTCTGTGCTATTGCTCGAACCGTTTATTAGAGAGCGTGAGACTTTTCATTTGATCAACTAAAACAAAAAGGTTTGTATTTTCTTTGCTATTGCATGACTTGCTTCTCTTGATTGCGGTTTCTTAAATAACTATTTACTTTTGCCGTTCCAAGTATCAATTCAGATACCATCTTCCTATCATGTTTTGTAGATCTTTTAAGATATGTATCATAGATGGAATCGGTCTGGATTTTTGAAGACCAGTTCCGGTTCCATCTATGAATCCATTCACTTTCAATATGAATAACGCAATATTTCCGTCAAATAGTATTTATGTTCGTAAACCGTTATATGCACTCGTGAAAATTAATTCCTATCTCATTGGTCAAAAAAGAATTTAGTATTTCTATCAAACGGCTACTTGCTCCACTTCTCGAGTAAAGAACATGAAGAAAAGCATCTGACATGATTCATGTGACTAGAATATAATTACCTATCGTACCTACCTCTGCGATAACTACTTATAAAGGACAAGGACTCACAATGAGAAAAATCGTTGTCGACCTTCAATTACTACCTACTGCTTCACAAGCAGTATCAATATATGTACCACTTAGTTGGGTTAAGAGAGTAGAAGATTTGGCTATTCTATGACCTTTCGATATCAAAGTCTTACAAATCTGCACTTCGCTTGCTCAAAATGCAGAAGTTGCACGTTTAGATGAACTTGATAGAAAAACACAAAAAGAGTGTGCTCATTTCAGTTTTTAAAGTTCTGTAAATAAATAATTTGTGAAAAGTCTAAAAATATTAATTCTACGAGAAAGTGTTAAGCGAGTTCATAGACGAGCGTTACTTGTCAATCATCAGAACTTAAATTCATCCTTTACGATATCCTATACTGAGTCATTATCTTCAAACAATCTTCCACACAAAAGAAAATCACATATCCTTTCTGTACTCCTTCGCGAGTTTTTTTTAATTCTTTATTTCGCGACGTCCACATCAAAAACTGTCATTTTGGATAACGAAGTTCTCCACAACGGAAAGTGGCAAATATTCGTTGAAATGCGAGATGAAAGTATAAAGATCGAACCATGACCATCCGTTTTCTGATTTTCAATAGAAAGTTCCGTTTCATCACAGGGAGCGAAAAAAAATGACGATTTTAAGAGAACTTTGTTTTTTACGAAGTTTGAGATACTTTTCTTATGAGAAAGGAGAGATGCATCTAGGAAGCTGCATATTTAGAGGCGATATTACTGAAAAATTCTGAGACTTTGAGTGAAAATCAGTCTATATGAGATCTTTGTATGTGCGAAGTTTGAGGTCACAATTCAAAACTACGATTTTTTCGAACTCTAAGGTCTCTCACAACCCTCTTGAAAAATGTATACAAGGAATAGAATAGAAAAATAGTTACAACTTTTGAAAGACAAAGTATCGAGAGAAATTCCTTTAGATTTTTTATTATCTACTTATACTCGATCAAATGGCATATGATTGAGCAAAAACAGAAGGTGTCACCTCAGGTGGTTTTCTGTCAGAAGAACGCGCACGTCATTGTGAACTAGACATACACCAGTGCCACTTCCAACTGATAAACTGAATACCAGCAGACCAGCACTGGTATATGTCTACATGATGATGATCCAGAAAAGTTTAAAGAAATAGGAAAAACATATCGAACATTAAATAATGAAGAAGTGAAAGACAATTTGTTGATCATCAAAATTCTATGTTTATTCTTTTCGTTTATGTTGATATTATCTTCTAGTTATTGTTGTGTGCTTATTAGAATAAAATTTACTCATAGATAAGCAAGAATTGAAGCCAACAGTTATTCCAATAATGAAAGCGTATGAATTATAGCATCGTTTTTTGATATCTTGATTTTTTTCTTGTAGGAAAGTCTTGTTAGAGAAAAAAAATCTTTGCCTATACAATATATTATCAACATGTCAGCAACAGATAACTGCAGTTGAATATTTCTATCATTGCAGACATATCAAGAGCTTAACATAAAGGTTAACAGCTATGGAAATTAATTACATTGCCAAACAATTTAAACTAATACTAGTGATTGAACGAAAAGGATAATATTATACGATTTATTCTTGACAAGTTTCTTTCTGATAGAATTAGTAATATAATATTGGACAATATATCATGCGTCATTCAAATCAACTAAAGATAATATTTACATGTCTATAAATAACAGACGCGACAACGAATTGATTACACACAGTTTAGAGAACGTGTGTAAACTTAATTTTATCCGAACATGTTAGCGTCATAATATAATTTGATACTGATGTCTAAGACAACAGTATAGAAATAATCATACTTCGATAAAAAAAAAGTAGTTTTTTGTTGAAGAATAATGCTTTGTTGTTTGTTATCGATATCGTTACTGTGGACACTAGTTACATCTACATTTAATCTCTATGATACTGATCGAACTGTTAATGATGATCGTTTACAGTTCGATTGTTTGCAGCAAAATGTATTGTATCCAGATATGACCAATCAAGATTTTCAATATTGTCTTCGTCCGATCAATGATAGTAACATATCGATTCCCAATTTACTTAATACACGCGATAAAAATTTCACATTTGATCAATTACGTCGTTTGAATGTCACTACAAACGAACTACTCGTATGGTCCGCTCCTATTGATCTTGCCGAACGGTATCAATTATACATCGATCAGCAAGGTAATTTATCTACATCAACTGAAGTATTCTTCAATTGTACACCACCCTATTTTGGATCTCAATGCCAATATGCTTTCAATCTTGATCAAGCACAAACATTGATTGATGTTATCGAAAATATCTTTGCAAGAAAATATGGTGCTGCCGATGACGATTCCTCTATGAAAGTCACCAATCTCACTTGTTACGTTCCCCTGAAATGTGATCGTGGGAGTTCATACATGTGTCTCGACTAGCGTGAGATATGTAATGGTCAAGTGGATTGTCTTGATGGAGGTGCCGATGAGGCGCCATGTTTTGATTTGGAACTGAACGAATGCAGTGAAAATGAGTATCGATGTCATAATGGATTGTGCATACCAAAACCGGACAAGTTTTGGAGACACGGTCAGCACGTCGCGGATTGTCTCGATCAAACGGACGTACCAATTTTAGAATCGTTTGCAGATCCTTGCATAAGAGATCCGACATTTGTGTGTGAGGAGCACATGTGTCGACCGGGTGCTTATGATTTTCCATGTGGTGATGGACAATGTGTGAATGCCTTTGAAAGATGTCACAATGGGCGACATGTCTTGTTCATGAGATCTATCAGTAATCAAGGGAATTTATCTAATCGTTGCTGGACGGCCATAGCTTGTCTTACAAGGGCCACATGGCAATTCAGTCCTGAAACATGCGAGAGATTTCTTTATTCTCTTGATATTGCTACTTACATGCAAAGTTGTGAACCGCTTATACAATTTCCAACTATTCCAGTTCTTTTTGGTCATGTACGTTTTTTGTACCGTACGAACAATATTTCAGATCCAAATATGGAAACAATACACCTACCTGATTATGTTTGCTATGATGAGAAATTGTGTGATTTCCTTACGCCAACGTTCCGCAATGCAAGTAATACTTGTCGACACAGTCATGAGATGGGCTTTGGATCAAATGTGAAATATGAATATTGGGAATCTATTATTCATGCGATCAAACCGTATTTTCAAGGATGTTTAACTAGACACGAAAATATAAACAATTCACAGTATACGAATCTGTATTGTTGCAATAACTCGTCAAAATGTATTTCGAAACATCGAGTCGTCGACTACATTTCAGATTGTTACATGAATGACGATGAGACACAATTCGAATTGAGTTGCTTACTAAATGATACTCATCGTGTCAAATGTCACAATGAAAACATATGTGTTTTACCATTCTTCGATCCAACTGGATGTACTGTAAATGTATGGCTTACTTTAAATGAACTATTATTTCATAATATATGTGATGGAGTAGTTAATCTATCACCTGAGATGATCGATGGACGAAATCATACGGATGAAACTGATTGCGAACATTAGTCTTGCAATAATTATTACACACGATGTAATGATGTCCTCGATTGTCTTGATGAAAAGGATGAAGAGAACTGTACACAGTCTATTCATTCTTTGCGCTCTCTCGTATGCATGACTCCACATAAATATATGTTAACCTGTTCGATATTAAATCGAATCGAAAATGGAATAATCGATTGTCTTGATACATCATCCAATGAACTTTATCTTTGTCGAATAATGGACTCAAGTTCAAGCTCTTGTCATGGGATTTGTTGTTCAAACGATACTCAATGTATGTCATCCTATTATCTGTACAACAACTATAGTAACTGTTCATTTGCTGACGATAAAGTATATTGTTCAGATCAACATGGAAAATGTCTCCAAATTGTGTCCTCTAATCGAGTTAGTGCAAAAGATGCCGTTTCTCAACTTGATTCTGAGGAAATGATCTTAACTTCATTGAAAACTTCACTATTCTCTTTACCATCTCGAAACAACATGATCGATCGTGTCGCTGAATGGTCAACAGAACGAGACATCAAGTCTCCAACTAGCGCTATTCCACGGATATGGCGTTGCAATCGCGGTCTCTATGCTCATTTGTGGTTCGGCGACGATAACAACATCAGTTACAAATGTTTTTGTCCACCAAGTTATTATGGCGATTTCTGCCAATATCAAAACCAAAGAGTTAGTCTCACATTGAGACTAAAAGTAATCGATAGGCGCTATATTTATGCTTTTGTCATTACTTTGTTTGATGACGATGATGATCGTGAGGAAATAAATTCCTATCATCAGCTCATGTATACACCCATGTATGAATGCAAGAGTACTTTCAACATTTATCTCTTATATTTAACACGACCTAAAAACAATTCAAAAAAATATAGTGTGCGTATCGATGTATACGACAAAACCTCCTTAATATACATTGCAAGTTGGCATCTGAACATTCCTTTTCTATTTCTACCTGTTAATCGACTAATCGCTCATGTGATCGTGCCAGCTTATCGAGCTTTGACTCCCAATACATGTAATCTCACATGTTACAATGGCGAATGTATGAAATATATCAATGCGGATAAATTCTTCTATCAATGTCATACAGGTTGGTCGGGTGCTGAGTGTCATATTTCTATTAACTGCAGTGATTGTTCATCCGATTCGATTTGTATCGGTTCACTTCACAATCGATCCATCTGCGTTTGTTCACTCAACAAGTATGGGCCACGATGTCTATTTTCAACTTCATGTCCGTCAAATTTCTGCAAAAATAATGGTGTCTGCGTCATAAATACACAAATCGGTTCAAACGGCAAGTATATTTGCATTTGTCCCGACCAGTTTTATGGACGTGTATGTCAATATTCAAAAATAAAATTTGAAATTTCTTTAAAAGACATAGAAATTCCATCATACATATTGATCTACTTCACTTATGAAAGCACTTATCAATGGATAGATGCTACAAATATCCTACAAAGCACTGATCAATGGAGAGATGCTACACCTATCCTACAAAAATTAACTATGTTGCAGTATACTGTAACACTGTACCTAATGGATGACGAGATGGAGTTCCACGCTGTTTTTATCAACGCCAAAACCAATTACTATTTAGCTATTCGTCAACAATCTGAATATTTTAACGTCTCAATGTCGATTAGTCGTGCTGATCGATGTGCTTCGATTAGCGAACTATTGAATTCTACAATATTTGCAATACCTAGAATTCAACGGATTAAATATTATAACATACTATGTGAAACTCATCTCAGTCTCATGTGTTTCTTCGACGAAGTCTACATGTGTATATGCACTGTTGATCGATACGTTCACTGTTTCAAATTCATTCACAATCCAGATCTAATGTGTCGACACAATATTCATTGTCAGAATGGAGCCCATTGTTTACAAGATGTCGATATATGTCACAGAGATATAATATGTATTTGCACTGATTGTTTCTTCGGTGATAAGTGTCAGTTTTATGCTAAAGGTATCGGATTGATTCTCGACGACATTTTACGCTATGAAATACGGCCAAATAAGACAATAATAGATCAACCATTGTCGGTCAAAATGAGCGCACTTCTGACGATGATTGTACTCGTATTAGGTCTCATCAACAGTATTTTTTCTTTATTCGTATTTCACAGTAAAAATTCACGAGAAGTTGGTTGTGGCACGTATCTATTCGCATCATCAATCATTTCACTTCTCACTGTAACCATGCTCACAATCAAATTCTGGTTTCTTGTTCTCACTCAAATGAATGTATCAACCAACCTGTCTGTTCTTCGTGGAGGATGTATGTTCATTGAAACGGTACTCAAACTTTTTCTATATATGGACAATTGGATTAAAGCTTGTGTGGCCGTTGAACGAGCGATCACTGTGTATAAAGGAATACGTTTTAATAAGATGAAGAGTAAATCTATTGCTCGATGGACGATTTTCTTTTTACCACTCATTATCATGAGTACGATTATTCATGAACCTATATACCGCAATTTATTTGAGGACAAGGAGGAGCAACGTTTCTTGTGTGTGACTCATTATTCTCACTTTGTCCACAATTATAATACAGTCATTCTATTCTTTCATTTTCTTGGCCCGTTCTTTGGGAATCTCTTCTCTGCTCTGGTCATCATCTTCACAACTGCTCGTGTACGAACAGCAGCTCAAACTCGACAAACCTACATACAACATCTCTATGAACAATTAAATATGAACAAACATCTTTTAATCAGTTCTACAATTCTCATCGTTCTATCATTACCTCGTCTGATTATCTTATTGTTATCCGAATGTGTGAAGGCGGCTCATAGCCCATGGCTATATCTTATAGGCTATTTCATTTCATTCATTCCATCAGTTCTACTTTTTGCTGTATTTGTTCTACCATCGAAGTTTTATAGAGGACAATTCAAAGAGACAATTAAAAAGGTGACTGTGTCGATAAATATCGTTTAAATACAAGATAAATTATTATATACTGAATCAAGCAGCGGACGTCCTTTATTATAATGGTGTTAAAACATTCAATATTCAATTAAAACAAGTTTAACAAAAGATATATGAAATTGCAAATGTCCTTTCATGACAAATGACACCAAGAACTATATTATATTAACATTACAAGGCAAAGCGAACTTATAATATTTGATGAACATCCTTACATCTGTCGTACCTGACGCAACGAGTGGCTTTCTTCTTTTATCAATCTTTTTTGATTAATTGTACTGTTTCCTTTCTTTATTCTCTCTCTCTCTCTTCTATTAAGCGTGTCCCATAAGTTCTTAGCCTCGACAAAAATTAGTTTATTTGTCAATAAGGAACAATCCTTATTCGATCATATCTCTATGAGTTTGAAGCATTTAAGACGATATTTTAAATGGCATACTATTCGATGACATTATTTCTTATAACCCTTTACAGCCGGACGTTGCCATTTGGCAACATTCAGTCAACATTTTGTGAAGATTTCTCATATAGTAATGATGTATCGTGTTTTTATTATTCGATAATTAGTACAGCATATTCCAATATATATTCGGAATTCACAAGCCTAAAACCATAGATGGAACCGGTTTGGATTTTTGAAGACCGGTTCCATCTATGATATGTATAATATGTTGATAGTTCAGTAGTGGCCCTATTCCAAAATTCCGGAATCATCATCAAAACTATCAGAATTATCAGAACTACCAGAATTATCAGAGCTATTAGAACTATCAGAAGTATCGGAACTATCAGAATTATTAGAATTATCAGAGTTATCAGAACTATTAGAACTATCAGAATGATCAGAGCTATCAGAACTAATAGTGGTGTAGAATGAGCAAAAATTTATGATAATTACAGTTAACTACATTTAGAAATTCTCGTAATACTAGATTTTTTATTAGAGCTTTAGGAGTCTGACATTAGTTGATAAATGAAATAACTAGAGATCATGACGTAGAAGAGTATTGTAATATATTTAGCTTCAAAGTGATCAGAAATAATAGAACTCGTAATTGGTCGGAACCAAAGCTTTTTGAAGAGTTTCCATTGGAATCAGAGATGACCATCGCAGTTGAGAATCTGCCGCTGCCGCACCGCGACGATAATCAAAGGAAGCTACCCGCGCCGCTGCCACATCGCGCCGGCCATCAGAAAAAAGCTACCGCGCCGCTGCCGCGATGGTACTTTTAAAAACTTTTGGATTTTCAATACTGTAATTGGTTTAAACTACAGGTGCTCCTGCCAATCGATCAGACTCACCAAGCCTTATCGTGCAGCATACATCAATGTCGAGATTTTAGGTAAATTCTTGAATTTTTGAAATTTCTTTCATAAAAATGCTGCCGCTGCCGCGATGGACATCTTTGATTGGAATAAGAGAAAGTAGTTTCTGTTCGAACACAGAATCTTACAGTTTTAGCTAAAGTGAAATATCTATGTTTGAATGAAAATGTTGTGTTGAAGAGATAGTGTGCCTTATGATAAATATATGCTCAGCGAGTGAAAACTATTGATTATCTTTGATATATAATTCACAGATGTGTAACTATCTGAGAGATAGATGTATATTTGAAATTATGTTAAGTTTTCTGTATGAGTGGGAATGTTTCATGCTTGGTTTATTTGAAAAGGAGCAGTAGTGCATTTAAATAGGAATATATAAAAATCATTTTATTGAGATATTATTTGCTATACTGAATAGATTAGTTGAAAGAAATATCGAACAATACATGTTTAGAATACAAAAGGACACGATCATAGAAACTGTTGATGTGGAAGTTTTGGTGTGAGATGTTGAATGTTAATCGTGTTTGTTGGTTATTATTTAGTTTCGCTTAATGATAGATATTGTTGAAATAATCGTGAATATTTTTTTGCTGTGAAAACAATGTGTTGTGAGCTTCGATTCAACTTTTTTTAGTGATTAATTGAGAACTCTTTTAAAAATCACGAATGATAAGGACAATTTATTTGTTTATAAACAAATATCTCACTGATACGTCGCGTATGTTCATTATTCGAAAGGAAACGTTCAACTGGTCACAATTTCGCAAATGAGTAGAATAGTAATGCGAAAGCGAGACTTGTTCATATTCGAAAGAATATGACTAAATCCTTTGATCCATGCATTGAGTTGTTCACAGGATGCAGTGTTTACAGCTGTCATCGCTGGATCACGATCCGGATTGAGCTCTGTGTGACAGAAGTTCTGAATAAGAAGAATGTTTGAGGCTAGATAGGGCGTGGAAAGATAATCATTCTGATAATTCTGGTAGTTCTGATAATTCTGATAGTTCTGATCATTCTGGTAGTTCTGACAGTTCTGATCATTACGATAATTCTAATAGTTCTAATAATAATTCCGGAATTTTGGAATAGGGCCACGTCTCTGACAGTTCATCTGACATATCATCACTTTCTCTTGCTTTATTGTAATCGAATACAATGGTCTTTTAGATATCAAAAACAATTTTTAAAACCGTTGCGGAATCTATGATTTGAAGATTTATTCGATTTGTACCATTTAAATACGCTTTCCATGTATTGACTCGAATAGTTTCAGAATTTCCGTTAGTTCTATTGAAAGGTTTATCTGATTGATGGTAAAAAAAACAATCGTATTGCTTGCTTGTATTGTCATAATCGTTAATAAGAGCAATATCTTGATCATATTCTTTCATTAGATCTAATAAGACTTCAGGCATTTGGTGAAACAATGATGGAGCTATATCAAATAAATAATGATAAGATTCAATAGCAATCGTACCATTAATCATTGATATTCTATCAGGACTATAATATCTTAAATTTCATAGAAAACATTAACACATTCGAGGCGATTCAGTTTGGTACAGAAATTGATCGAGATATTCGTTCCTACGAAGAATAAACTCCTAGTGAATGCACTTACTGACCTTTTCTTTCTGTTCTATCGATTTTTTACTATCCTTCTTTTTGTACAATTAAATAGTGAATCGAATCTCGTATCTAGCTCTATAATGGGTCAAGTTACTTTTTCGTTCTGTAATGTGTAGTATGCATTACGTGCGAGATAAGGATAGGAAGTTTCTAGACTTTTCTGTTGTGTTCGTGTCTATTCTGCGCATTGCTACTCATCGATATAAAAGCGATCAAAATTGTCAGTATTCTTGAATATTTTACATGTCGTCAGAAGAAGTCAGTATGGAAGATAGCGTTGACTCATTCAGCGAAGTGAGTTCTTTGGGTGATGATTTTGCTAGAATGCACTTCGAATCTACAAGTTCCGACGAAGAAGTCACTGATGATGAGGTCGATTCAAACGTCTGTAGTGAAATAGAATCAGAATCCGACGGTGAATCTCTGGAAGACCATGGAATTATTGAACAAGTAACACCAACTTCTGAAGATGGTACAATCAATCCTATCGATTGCTATCAACTTTTCATCACTGATGAGATTATAAGCTCCATGGTTCACGAAACTAATAGATATGCAGAACAATATTTACTAACACATGAACTTAGCAAACGATCAAAAAATCTTCAGTGAAAACCAACTACCAACGAAGAAATGCTGAAATTTATGGGGATAATCATCCAGATGGGTTTGGTGCAAATGCCAAAAGTAGACTATTACTGGAGCAAAAGTAAATTGTATGGGGCAGAAATCATTCAAAATACAATGTCAAGATACAAATTCGAATTACTTCTCAAGTTTTTGCATTTTTCGAACAATGAAGAACAGGATGCAAGTCAAGATAGACTAGCTAAGTTGAATCCACTTTTGATCCTATTGAAAGCTAGATTCAAGTCGATTTATACGCCCGGTTCTGTCATCACGGTTGACGAAACAATGGTGCCCTGGCGAGGTCGACTCTCATTCAAACAATATGTTCCAGACAAAGCCCACAAATATGGGGTTAAAATGTATAAAGTACCAGACATAAATGGATATTCTTGGAATTTTATAACTTATACAGGAAAACAGAGCCCAACGACTGGTCTTAGTCATATTCAAACAGTCATCATGCAATTATTAGAAGATCTTTTTGGATGCTATCGAACTGTGGTAGTTGACAATTTTTTTACGAGTATCGATCTTGCGAAACGATTGTTAGGAAATGACACTTACCTCATTGGAACATTGAGAAGTAACCCCGTTGGATCTGGAAAAGCAGTTGTTCAGAAACAGCTCAAGAAAGGAGAGATTTATGGGCTACAGAATGGCGATGGTGTTAAGTTGATCAAATGGAAAGATAAAAGAGACATTCTGATGATATCTACCAAGCCATCCTATACACCTGCTCTTGTGGACATCAAAAAAATTAATCCATCTGGCGAGTGCATCATGAAGCCACAAGTGGTACTCGACTACAATAAAGGAAGACAAGGTACGGATTTTTCGGATCAACTGTCAGCGTACTACACATGCCTAAGACGATCTGTAAAATGGTATCAAAAGGTGGCATTTGAATTGATATTTGGAACATCAATAGTAAATGGCTATCTGATATACAAGGAAAACTATACAGCAAGCAACATAACCATCTTACGATTTTGGGAGAGTCTTGTGCGATCTTTACTTCTTGGTACGCCATACGAAAATCTGAAGCTTGGTCCGGAATAACAGCCAACACGCCAAGCCAAGCGCAAACTTGCTGATCACAAGCTTGAAGAAAAGGAAGGATCTGTGCGCAATGTTAGCAGACGATGCACTGGCTGCTATACAATGGGAAGGGTACAACAGTCAAGAGAAGCGAGCAATGCAGCAGAAAAGAAAGTAAAAATTTTCTGTTCTGACTGTGATAAGTTTTATTGTCTTGAGTGTTTTAATGATAAACATTATGCTATGAAATAAAGGATTCAAATAAAGTACTGAAGACAGAAGAAATGACATCTTATGTTTAATCTCCTGCTTAAGAAAAAAACAGAAGAAAGTGTTTTTCTATACAGTTTCTCGTTAGGCTATAGCGTCGCCCACCGGTGGGCGACATCGTCTCGAATGTGATAATCTGCACCCTTGAATCTATGGGCACAAATAATTTTGAATCGTGCAAAAAGAAATTATTTTTCTCAAGATACCTGTGGGGGACTTCAGACACCGAAATCGTGAATGACGTTTTTCTCGAAATAAAGTTGAAAAAAATGATCAGGTACGATTCCTTATTCAAACCTGATACAAATAAATTAATTCTAAAGGGGGCCGAGAAATGACCTTATCCGCCCTCCTTCTTTGTTGTCTTGATGATTTTAGCAAGATGTATCACGCTATGTAATAAATGGTTTCCAAAATACTGAAGGAGAGCAGATCACAACGTACGTGCAACCTTTTGCCTAAGAATAAAAGAAAAGGAAGTGTTTTTTATTAAGTTTCTTGTTTACATAAAGTATGACCCACTGGTGAGTCCCGTCGTCTCGAAAGGGTTAAAGATAGGTATTCTCGAATAACTATACATGGATTATGAGCTCGGAGACACTACAGAAAAATCGCGTTTTTATTAATTCAATTGTCGTCAGAATCAGTGGACCATGAATCTTCGTCGATTATCACGAGTTGTGCTCGTTCGATATTCGAACAATATTCACTGCAGCGCTCATCTATGAAATATGAGAAAATCGTTACCAGATCGTTACAAATCGCATGAAGTTCGGCGTTCATTCTTTGGCCGGTAGAGCGAAAATGCCACACAGCAAACAGAGGACTAAGTGCCACATTAACAAAGATACCGAGGACCGTTACGCGGCTTGCTCCCACTAATGCAATATCATCTCCTAAAATAGCTGCTACACCCGCAGCAGTACTAAGAGGCCCAGACATTGTTTCTCCGATACGGCTGATCCAACTGAGAGTTTGTACGCTGCTAGAATTTTCTTGGTTTTTACTGACGTGTATTGGTTTGCACTGAACATCTATGTCTGGTTGACTATGGGTTGTGGTTTTACATATTAAATATTTGAATTCTCCAGATTTCAAATATTTCTTTGGTATTATTAATTTCTTCTCTACTAAATACTTTTCCAATGAATTTTTCGTACCAGTGACATAATTTGTTACTGCACAATTGTCATGAATACCAAACACTTGACGTATTTTCTCCTGTCCAAAAAATGCGGGTACTTCATTAAGTAAAGGAACAATGCCGCAAACAGCAGCAGACCATTTATACTTCGTTTGTGAGACGACATACCCACGACGAAAGCATGTGTTGATGACAGTTACTGCCATACGAAAAGCGAGTTGACAAATACGGTCTCGACGATCATCTGTCATAGCGAATTGAACCAATTTCTTCTTCAACGCCTTCAAGTCGAAATCGACGAACGATGCATCTTTCAGATTATCTTCGCAAATCGCTGCAGTTAAATACACAATGCTGTTCAAACGTTCGTCATCAAATGTTCTTAATCCATTTTCTTTGATATGACTTAACACTAACTTTGTACGATAGTCTGTGCTGTACATCTTTTCATAATTCTCACCGTGTATGTCCCGAAAAGATTGGTTGAAAAGTTTGTCGGCTTTACTTCTTACTAAAAGACATTTTCGTTGGAGTTCTTTCTCAATATATGTTTGACAAATTCGATTGTGTTTACTAAACAAGTTGTCGAAGACGATAATATATACGTCACAATCGGTTTCCTTCATTAATTGGAGGTAATTTCCTGTCGATGCAGACTCATCGTTATCGGTTGCTCCTTCAATATCAATAAAAGTAATTGGAATAATCCGGTCATTGCCAGGATTTCTGTAAATACGCGCATCGAATTGCAGATAACCAAACGTACTTCGTTCAGAATCCACCATTGCAGAAAATGTCTTTGCCTCGATTAATTTCATAACAAGTGCGCTTTTCCCAACACTTCGATTTCCTATCACTCCAACTTTGTATGGAACTGAATAGATCATATTGAAATCTTCGAATAAGTGTTTCATATCGAACTCGATAGCTTGGAAAAGCTTGATCACTTTTGGAGCGAACTCATCATCTGTACCGTAATCCTTTTTCCATGTTCTCAATAATTGATCGGTTTCTCGAAAATTATTTGAGACATCCAATTCTTCTGTTCGTATGCGCATCATTTCCAGTAATAACATAAATTTTGAACATGGAATATTAGGAAATTGTTCATCTCGTAACAATCTATCGTATTCATCGGTAATGTTGTGGATTACTTGTAGACTTTCACGTAGTCGATCTAATTCTTCTTTGATGGTGGCTATTATTTGCAATTTCTTTTCTATTTCGTTAAGATGATCTCGGCACAATGTGTTGTGTTCCATTGTATCTCGAGATGACAACATCATAACTTTCGAACCCAATAGGCAACGTTCCCGAAAGTCGGCATCTTGAAGGATACTATCGATCGCTGGAATATTCTGCTCGGACGATAACTTACTCAAGTTATCCATACGAAAAGCTTGTCTAATTTGTTCTCTCCGTACATCAGATGCATCCGTTGGACCAGTTGATGCATTACAAAGCTGATCAAAGTTCTTCAAATGTTTTTTGTATTTTTTTAAACAAGTTTCAACTGAGGTGCCCTGAGACTCCATTTCGAGAGGAGTTCGTGGTAATCTCTCCAGCAGACCTTCCAGGTTTACACATAAGCTGTTCACATTATTGATCAATTGTTGATCAGTCGGATCTTGCTCTATTCTTTCATTCCTATCGGCTTCGAGCATAGATCTTAGAGTATGGAGTCGAGATCTACAATGGATCAATCGAAGTTGGATACTTCTGAGAATAAAATAAGAGGATTTGTTCTTGCAATCGTTTTTCAGATCAAGCATATCTCGAGCTCCATATCTCTTAGACATAGCCTTCCAGATAATATGTTCTTCGACGCACATATCGCGTATAGGAGTTACATCCTTCTTACATGTCAGACATATGAATGGCCATTGATGATGTGAGCCCCGAATCGCTTGTACACAGCTGTTGCAATATTGCTCAGCACATTCTATGTCGGAACAGCGAAAAACCAATTGATCATCAACAAGACCGAATGGATTTAAACACATAGCGCAAGCCAAATGAAGCTAAACAAAAATGATACAGATATTCTTGGGACATTTCTCATAAAAAGCAATACGAACAAATCGGATAAATAAATCTCTCGGAGATTTGTCCGGCTCGAAAGTCAATAGATGTTCGGCTTTCTTCTTATCCAAATATGTCACGATTGCGTTCGCGTCGTGAAAACCATTCTCGTTATACAGCGCAAAAGCATCTTTCTTAATATCATTCACTGAATTGTATGTTTTGCCTTCGAGGATTTTTTGAGCTGAATGACAGTGTACGTTGAAGCGATGCGACTTTACTTGATTAGCAGCAGCCATTATTTTCCGGACAAATACGAATCTAAACGAAAAGCATCGCTTATATACGAAAAAATGTGACACTTTGATCAATGCGTAAAAGAAATCAATACTCTTTTGCATATGTTTACTGTTAATACAATATTACGATGTTCTCCCTGTCTTGCCAAAATTCACCTATTTATTTACACGAACAAGAAAATGTCTACACATGTTCACAGGTAAAAAATCATTATTTTTTTAAGTAAAAATTCACATGTTGACAAAAAGAAAGTTTACCAAAGTAAGGTGGGTGAAGGTATGAGTTTATAGAAGATTGATTCAAAGCAGCATATGACGAGTATTTGAGGATGGTGTGTGGGTGAGAATGAGAGTGAGAACAGCTGCCGTAATCTATGTTTTCATGTGATTTAAGGGTGGGTGAGGGTGAGGGTGAGGGTGGAGTGAGTCAAGCAAACTACGATACATTTCAATCCTTGCTCGAAGGATCTTCATCAGGTGGTTTCGACTTTGTAGGTATTCAGTATTCACTGAATAACACATTTTACGATGTTTGTTTGCTCCGTATGTATTGAATTATAATATTGAGAAACAATGTGGTATTGAGTATTTGGTAGAGACTGTAGTTTTGTGAGATCTAACGGGAAAAATAGACTAAAGTCAGCGCTAGTTTGTCATTGCTTAAGAAATTTATAAGGTAGTTTGTTTGTTCCTAATTTGATTCAATGGAATCAAGTGGCAATCGTATACTATGTTACAAATATAGTGTAGAACCAAATTAGTCCGAAAATTTAGGATGTATGCAGATGAATCTAGTTTGTTATGCTAGTTTTAAAGTATCTCATTAATGTTGATCAGAAGGTGTTTTAATGTCATAACTTCTGTTGAAAACTAATTTTACTGAAGATTATGCAAAAGATGCAATTCGTTTTCCTCGAACATTGGAGCGTATGGTAGTTATCTTAATGAATGTCGAGATCGAACGGATTATATTTCAATTTTGACGTCTTTGTTTGCTCTTCTTCAATTAATTTCTGGAAAGGATACTGCCAGTTATCAAAAAATTCTTCGAACTAGCTGATATTTTGGCCATTAGTATGGGTTAGGGAGATATATTTATGGTGAAATTTTTAGCTGAATAGTTTTTGATACAAATGAGTTAGTGCCAAAATATGATAATACTGGAAATGAGATATTACCTTCTTTGCATTGTTTTGGAGAAAGTCAATTAATATTTTTCGTTTCAAGATGTGTAAAAATGCTTTATGTATGGTCGGATAGAGTATCAAGTTCTCCACTTTTTCTGCATGTTTGAAAGTTTTTAATGACACTTTTTTATTAAGGTAAAATCTTATAAACCTTTGAGTTTCTCGATAAAATTTTGACTTTTCACAAATTCTGTTTTTGAGAGATGCAATCGAATTCCTACAAAGAAGTCCTGCCGCAAGACCAAACGGGTCGCGGCGGTTAGCTCGCGGAACACTTGCTAGCAAAACATAAGCTTGCCACAAACATTTGCTCGCAACGGACACTTGCGTGCAGTGGACAGTTGCCTGTTGGACAGCCGCCCGCATAACTTGTGCTCGCCGTTTGATATCAATCGCCTTCATATCTCGTTCTTTTCTTTTTGAACACTTCATTTTCGTTTTTATGTTTTTCGACAAATTTTTTCCTTGCGTTCTACTATTGACTCAAATATGTGGAAATTTCTCCAGCAGCTACCAAGATTAATTTTTTTGGATTTATTAGGATTTTTTAATAAATCCCGTACTATCTTGAGAGTGGAGGCGAAGAAGTAAGTGAGGATGAGGGTGAGGGATAAAGTCCGGCGGGACTGTCCCGATCCCTAAATTTTTCCCGAACCCGATCCCGATCCCGTTCCCGACGGGATCCAAATCTCGGAATTCTCCCGATTTTACGGGATCGGGGCGGGATCGGGACGGGTTTCCCTGTTAAAAACGGGATCGGGACTACGAATCCCGAGAAGATACTTGAATCAGATTTTTAGTCTGAATGATTTGTATTCACAGAAAATGGTAACGCCATTGAAAATCCCGAAAAAATATTTTGTCGGGACCGGGATCGGGACGGGTTTCTGTTAAATCAGATGCGGTCGGGATCGTGATGAAAAAACCCGGTCCCGCCGGACTCTAGTGAGGGAGCAGCAGTTGAGTGAGGGTGCACGAAAATCTTGATACAGTTAATACATCCTAATAAATGCTACCGAAGAAAAATATCGCGAAAAAAACAAATTCCGCTATGCCCTCATATTCCTCACAAATCAATTTAATTTTTCGACATAATCCGACAATCTAAATAGACTAGATCACTTTCTTGGATGTGTATTCATATTTTTATTGTAAATTCTACTTTTTCTAACTATCTGAATAAAATGCGAACAGCAATAAAAAAAAACGAGTATTAGAATTGAAAAATGATGCATAAATATTCAGCGAGCAAGTATTACAGACGGGCAACTGTCCGGCGAGCAAGTGTCCAGTGAGCAAGTGTTCTGCGAGCTAACGATATGGTATCCTTTCAGCGAAAAACCGATGAGCGAACGCCTTTTTAGCGAAAAAATATCAGCAAAAAACAAAATGGCGAAACTATATTTCAGCGAAAGTTCATATAAGCGAAAAGTAGATTCGCGAAAGACAAAACGGCAAAAAAACGAATTAGTGAATGTGCAAAGTAGCGAAAACTAATATCGTGAGAGTTGTTTTAGCGAATTTTTTTCGAGTAAATCTCGACTATTTATCAGTAACAGTGTTTCAGAGTACTGGCTGTGAACAAGTTCTAACTCTCGTCCGTTAAGTCGAATGATTCACGAATATATTTTATTGTTTTCCTATTTTGGTATGTATTTTAACGTACTGGTCTGTTATTCTATTCTATTCTTTTTTCCTTGATAAATATTCTTATATGCATAATACTCATTCACCGGTGTTATGGTCTTCATCTACGGTTAGATCATATTGTTATCACCCGTATTTTCACTTGTGTATATACTATCAGTTTATTTCTACGAAAACTTCACACACACTCAACAAAAACATATCAGCTATTGATATTCAGGGTTCCTCATGAGAGAAATATTCCTATAAGTCAATATCTCTCCTTCAGAAAAACCTTGATATAATGATAATCGAAAAAAACTGAAAGAAACGATAGGGAAATATCGTACATAATAAAAGAAAGAAATAGATATGAATGACGCCCTCATCCGCATCCCCCACTCTCACGCTCACTCTCACCCTCACCCTCACCTCTCATCGATCTGGGCAGATTTGTGGATGGATTAGCCGCACTCGTTGGTCAAAATGGAAAAAAATCTATGTAAATGTTTCTCTTTAATTTTTCTACTTTTAATTTCATGTCATTTTATATCTATATATCTTAAATTTGCCGGTTAAATAAAGTTCAACATAATCTTTACTTAGTTCGAAGTCAAAACTTTCGCCTTTTTATGTTTCCCTATCTTGCTATTCGCAATTCGCGCAAATGTATTTTCGCTATTAAATTTTTTCGCTGAAAAGTTTCACTGATTTTTCTTTCGCTCAATGACTACCATAACGAGCTAACCGCCTAGAAGCAGACCAGACTTGCACAAAAACAGTATCATATCCTAGGTTACTAGCCTTAAAAATTTCAAGAAAATTCATTCTCTCCCAAGCTAGATATGTACACTGTAATATCTGCAGAATATGGATTTTTCATGATAAAACAGGGAGAAATGAGTTGTATTTTGACATTCTGATCATTACAAATTAATTTGAATGCAAAATAACAAAGATCTTCGAGATCAGCGAAAAAATTTACACTAAATAAATATATTCTTAATAAGAAAAAAATTTTCATCGAAATCGATCTGAGGGGAGCCACCACACTTTTTATACAAGTTTTTATCCTGAGGTCCTCCACAGGTGGGTTCTGATGAAATTTGTTTTCTTATTAAGAATATAGTTATTTAGTGTAAGTTTTTACGCTGATCTTGAAGATCTTTGCGGCTTGTCCGGCTAACGGTCAACCAGCATTATCAAACTAGCGAGTTGATTTTCTCGTTTACAGCACAACCAATTGTGTTCAGTTCAAGTTTTTAAATAGGTTTTCGCATATTGTGCGTCGTTCTGTCTGGTTTGTTTTTCAATATTTCGCCAGTAAATAGTAGTTCCCAGCCAAAATGAAGCATTTCTGTGCAAAATCACTTCAAAAATGCACCGTTGTCTCCCTCCATATCTTGATCAGTGTTTTGGTTTTGATCAAAAATGAAAATATTCTTAGTCATTCTGGTGTTAAATCTACAGTTTGGCATTGATAGATCATCTCCTGTTCTTTGTAAAGATCGTGAAAATAGCACTTTAAATAGGCCCGATAAAAAAAAGTGAGTGCGTTACCACAATAATTGCTGTGTAGTTCAACAATAGGACATCATTTTGGAAAATGCCTTGTATTCAATAGATAGTCCAGACTGTCTACTACAAACTTGCTCTAGATCATATGCCATTATAACGTACGCATTTGTGGAACATGAATGATCTTTGGCATCACTGTAAAAAAGAGGGTCTTTTTTGTGAGTGCGTTACCGGCATGTATTTTGCTTGTAAAACGGGAACCATGAAGTCAGTTGAGGTGAAAATTTTGGGTGTCAAACAGCTTTGCAGCATGCATCTACACACTAAGTTTCAGAGCTCTATATTTAAGTATTCAAGAGAAATTAAGATGGAAAGTTCTCAAAATAGTGAGTGCGTTACCTGCGGAAAAGCCGTTTGTTATTTTGCATTCAAATTAATTTGTAATGATCAGAATGTCAAAATACAACTCATTTCTCCCTGTTTTGTCATGAAAAATCCATATTCTGCAGATATTACAGTGTACATATCTACTTAGGGCATACTAAAAGTAGTGAGGGAAGTACTTTTTTCCTTAGGCAGAGGTCTAAAAAAATGTCTTTTTTTACCAATCGATAGAGCGTGTTTCGCTCTATCTTTCTATGCTATTGGATCACTATTCAGTTGATCTTATAATAATAAAATTTCGATAAGAATTATTTTCATTGAAAATCAGCTGGTAGCATTAGATCATAATGAGTGTGGCACTTTCGCATTCTACTTTATTATCACTTAATACGTTGTATTAGAAAAACAGAATATATCAGAAGATGCAGCGTGAAAAG
>JAJEKB010021185.1:1423314-1446428 GCA_022393335.1 Macrotrachela quadricornifera
GAATGGGCACCTGAGAATATTTCCTTGTAAGATTGAGAAAAAGTTCAAATAGTTCAGGAGTAATTTATAGAAAATAGTATCACTAATCGATTAATAGTAATATAAAGTTAATTTCTTTAATGACGATATATTCTATTTTTTATGTGCATAATGTATTTTTGTTCTTCACGTTTTCGTCCTTCTTTCAAATAATATTTTCCTTCAAAATTTTGTGTCATTGGATTCCATTCAACTTGAATTACTGTTGTTAAATTTCCATTTTTAATAGCATTTTCTAATCCTGTTTGATATCGTTTTTCAAAAGCCATTCGAAGAGTTCTTGGAGAAAAAAAACCTTTAGCAACAAATATACCAATATGATCTTTTCCTTTTCCATATAATACATGATTAGCTTGAGGATAAAATCCAAATGTAAAATAATCGGATCCATGCCATGAACCATCTTTAAAATAAGATCCAGAAAAAGAACTATGCTGAAAGATTCTATTACCCATATCCTTGTTCATACGGAATCCAGTGCGTACATAAGTTTTATTAGAACGAATAGGTGTACCTTGAAAATAATAAATCAATATGAATATATTTGCTATAGTAATACCACATAGAAAAGTAAGAAAGAGTACACCACCAACAACACTTCCTGCAATAACGCCACCAAAACTTCTATTATCTTTGTTATTATCATTATTACCTAAATAATGAAAGATGATTAGAAAATATTTCTTACATTTAACTACAATAATCAAATCAAATAATCAAAAGAAAATGCTCACTTTTTATTACAAATAATGATCAGTATAGGATAGATCCATTTCGAAAATCTGTCTTTATTGTTTTATTTAAAATATGATATAGTTCGATAAAATCAATATCATTAAGATTCTTGTAACTCTTACATGCTTATACTGTTTTTAATTAATTTGCACAACTTCTATCAATAGTAGATATATTTCTTTCAAGCACGAACAATAGTGTAGCCTCTATAATTTGTTCAGATTAATAGAAAATCAAAATTGATTCTCACAATTAATGAAACAGCTATATATATCCGAAAAAAACTTCAGTTTGTCTAGTAAATAAATCAAGATAAGAATTCTTTTTTACATACATAGAGTAATCAAAAAGCTCTCCGAGTGGTTTATTTTTGTTTAAGGAAATAACATTTCGTCCATTTCGCTACAGCATATATTAGAGACAGTGATCGCGACGTTCCGCAAGAAGTTTCATTTTTCTTATTTAATCTTGAAATATTGTTTCGAACAATTTGACTCCTTGAGTATTGCTGAATTTCGCCATGTATTTCGATCTCAAAAAAAAGAGATTTCTAGATTGCGATCAAATTTTATAAGATACCAAAAGTGGTTGACAGATCCAGATCTTTATGGCAATCGCCCATTACAATTATTGAAGAAACGTGGGTTCAGAAGTGAAATTGGTACTTCAAGCGGTATTCATTGTTGACGCTATCAGAAATGACAGAATCTCCAAAATCTTGAACCCATACGAGCTATCCCTTATCCTCTAATCGCTTTTATAGTGACTAGTTATAATGCCTATACTGGTGGTAGACATAGGGTCTATGACATCAGCAGTTTTCTTCGTGTTTCTTTAGCAACATGTTTAGTGACTTCATTATCTACTTTTAGGTGTTGGTAATGAGTATTTACTTGGAAGGGATAATTCAAGAGTGAGTTGAAAGGATGAAACTTTTCGCGAAATATCACGACTATTACCTCTAATATATAGTATAGTAAAATGGACTAAATGTCGCTTTTTCAAACAAAATACGGCTAATTTCGGGGACTTTTTGATCATCCTATGTAATTTATTCATATTTTAATCATCCTCAGAAATTCTTTAATGTCTCAATTATATTTAAAAAAATGATTCATCCTTACTCTAAAAATAATATATAATGAATATTATTTTTCTGATCATTGTTTATTTTTACTCTGTTCAAAAATTAGTCATCAATTTCAATACATTAACGATTATATTACACTTGACATATTAGAACCTGAGCAATTTTTGAGAATAACTCAATTTAGTATCAGAAAAAAAATTTTTCAAAACTCTTTTTTTTACCAGATGTTGAGCTTGTCATGGTGGTCAAAGATGTTGTTCTTATAGTTGACACAGTCGTTGATGTAGTTATTATATTTGATATAGCATCTGAGGTAATTGGTGTTCCTGTTTCTATACTAAATAAGGTTGTTGTTGTTTCTGTAATGAACGATGTCATTTCTGTAGGGGATATTGCCGTTGTGCCTGTTGTTTCCATCGTAGATATCGTTGTTTCTACTGTAGATATTGTTGTTTCTACTATAGATGCTGATGTTTCCATGCTGGATCTTGTTTCTGTAGTAACTGCTGCCGTTTTTATACTAGGTGTTACCATTTCTGTAGTGAATATGGTGGTTCCTGCCGTAGATGTTGGTTTTTCTGTGGTGGATATTGTTGTCGACACAGCAAACGTTGTTGTTTCTACCGTAGATGTTGCTATTTCTGTGGTGGATATCGTTGTTTGTACTGCAGATATTGTTATTTCTACTGTAGATGCTGATATTTCTGTACTCGATATTGTTATCTCCATTGTAGATGTTGGTTTTTCTGTGGTGGATATCGTCGTCTCTACTGCAGATGCTGTTGTTTCTACTGTGGATGCTGTCGTTTCTGCGGTGGATACCGCTGTCTGTACTGCAGATGTTGTTGTTTCTACTGTAGATGTTACTGTTTCTATAGTAGATATTGTTGTCGCTATTGAAGACGTTGGTGTTTCTGTGGTGGATATTGTCGTCGCAATTGTAGATACTGGTGTTACTGTGGTGGGTATCGTTGTCTGTACTGCAGATGTTGTTGTTTCTACTGTAGATACTGATGTTTCTGTGGTAGATATTGTTATCTCTATTGTAGATGTTGGTTTTTCTGTGGTGGATATCGTTGTCTCTACTGCAGGTGTTGTTGTTTCTACTGTAGATGATGGTGTTTCTGTGGTGTATATCGTTGTCTCTACTGCAGATGTTGTTGGTTCTATAGTGAATATTGTTGTCTCTATTGTAGACGTTGGTGTTTCTGTGGTGAATATCGTTGTCTGTGCTGCAGTTATTGTTATTTCTACTGTAGATGTTGGTGTTTCTGCAAGGGACGTTGTCATTGATGTAACTGATGTTATTGTCTCTGCAACTGGCGTAGTAGGTATTGTGACTGTACCACTGGTTCGAGTAAAACTCACGCTACTCGGACCGGTTACAATGACTGAGAATGGTCCCTCTACACTTAGAGCGTACGTTGTGACAACTAGAATAACTGAAAGAGGAGCCGGAAAGGTAAGTCCAAACCTAAAATTCCAATTTGTTTGTGCTAGATCATCGTGTTGTATTACTATATTGGCAGATGGATTGGATAAGTTGAAACTGGGATAATACACAACAGCATATGTATCCAAATCGTTATTGCTGGTAAATGTGTAATTACCGGCCATCGGAACGGTCACTTGGATGGATTCATAGTAGTAATTAGTAGCTAAACCGTTTGGACGAGCATAAGATGGACTATTTATTGTCAGTATACTGGAGTAGATGGAGGTAGTTACGGATGGGTCAGCTATTCAATGAAAAAAATGAGATTTACAAAATCTGTATCACTGATGAACGTCATAGCTGACATTCAAGTACATTGAAAACAGTTTTAGCATAAGGGCTTAGCCTAATACTTCCACAAATATTTCATTCCGTGAAAGAGAGAGTAGATAGAACTGTGTGCTACTGATTCATTCACATGTGAAACATTTCAAATAAATATTAGGTGTTGCGATAGATGGATTCTATTGTTTATGAAAAGTTTTTTTTCTCTCCATTATTGACTTTGAGCTGTTCTCTTTTACAGTCATCACGATAACTACTAAGTAATACCCAATATTTTCGACTCAAACATACAGAGCAACAAAAGTGTAAAGTTCGAAATTTTTTTACTGCACATTTTATGGGAAACAGCAACATGATGAAAAAAAAATTATGTATATACGCATGCAGCTCTATTTTAAATAATCTCTAATATAACAGACTAAGATCCGTCTATCTGTCTTTATGGTAACAATTTAATGCTGATCATTATTTTTATTATTTTCATAAATGATCTTTCAGAAATCGATGTGACTTTATTAAAATCTTTACTTGATGTCATTGTCGTCGTTGTTGGTGTTAATGGAGTTCCAATTCCTGTACAACCATAAAAACCTCGAATTGAATTAATGTCGGTCGAACTTAGAAAATAACGTTGTCCAATTTTGACATTTGCTTGAAGTGGTATAAGTGTCAACGAACCATTTATGGAGAATGCATCTTTTTCATAGTGCATTACTGAATTATAGTCATACGCTGTGTTTAGAGTATCAGTAACTGTATTATTGAATTTCGTAAAATCACCTAGTTTGTCTACATGATAACGAGAAAAACAAATAGTTTTTTAGCATTATTGTTGGAACTATATTTTCAAATGAGAAATAGTTAAGTTTACCTGGCATGATATTATCTGAGATTACATTAACATAAGAATCTCGATCAGGTCGAGACTGTTCATGATAAAAACCTGTTTAAATATAGAAAATATATGTTTTAGTTATATTAATATGAGACTTATGGGGGAATCAATTTAGTTGATAAATCATTTTCGAGTTCGGACTTTGTACATAAGATAGACTGTAGTAAAGTATGAAAAAGTCTAATGGAACAAATGCTCATAGATCTTTTCATCGAAAATATACCCATTTTACTAGAATTTTAGCCCATCGATAGACCTACTTATTATCAGAATATTCTAAAAGTGATTTCCACTCCTCAATGGAAAAAACTTTATATCTTACGAACACAAAAATATTTTATGCCGTAAGTTTTATAGTAATTTGATAATAAGTAGGCATATCTATGGAAAAACTGGGTTAAAATTCTAGCAAAATGGATATATTTTCAGTGAGAAGGCGTATGGAGGCGTGTCTCGTTGGAATTTTACGTATTCCATTGGAGTCTATCTTATGCACAAAGTCCGAGCTTGAAGATGATTCATCAGTTAAATCGATTCTCTCGTTAGAAATGTATGAATAAGTGAGAGCATACTTACCTAATGTATGCAAGAATTCGTGCATGATTCTTCCATCGTCGATGCAACCCGGATATTGTAATGTAACAGTTCGATTCATGATACTACCAGAATTTTGTCCAACCTAAAAGGTCTAAATTGTATAAAACATAGATGGCAAAACACAAATTACTTACAGGTGATGAACAACCTGTTCCATTTTTGATTATAATATAATATGGATCAGATACTTCTCTTGGTCGAAATTCAACACAGCGTATATTATCAATAGCGACATAATTTTCTAATCGTCGCATTACACCAATAATTACTGCCTCTTGTTCAGCAGCTACAAAAAGAAGAGGAAATTTTGTTTATCGATAAGTTGCAATTAATTTCAGTAAGCTTTAATATATTTTTCAAAATGATTATGAATATCAATGCATCAAGTGCAGACAATACATACCATATCCTGATAGAATTTCGTAGGGAACAATTCCATTCGGCCAACGGACACTAGCACCAATCGATACCAGCGAACGCTGAATTTATTAAAATTGAAGTAAATAGTATTTTACATCGAATAATGATCATCAACTTACTGTTCTCCTCGACGGTGGAAGAACTATATCACCTTCAAATAGACCATCTAAATGTATAAAAACAAATTAATTATTAGAACTAAAAGTAATTCTGTTACAAGTCATCCTACTGGTATGACAATAAATTATTAGATAAAGTCTGAGCAATCACTCCTGAAGAGTTCTTATAATATTCTATTTGAATAAAAAACTGTGCAAACGGGTCGATTTAACTAGAATTTGTCTTATTCTCTCGTAAAGAATGTAACAAATCTATCAATTATCCATTGAAAGCATTGACTCCTTTTGAATTCAAGAGACTGGAAGAAGTGTGTGATAGTAAAGTAATCGATTTCAAATGAAACCAGAAAATTTCATTTGGTTCACAACTTACTGGTTTGTTCCACTTTTTGTGATTCAATGGGTTCAGACGGTATCTATATAAAAATTCAATGCAACATTCAATATTCAAAATATAAAGTCCATAAACAAATCATACTTACTATAGAAATCGGTATTGCACATAAGTTTGTAACGATTGTAAAAGAAATTAATATAGAAAAAATGTGAATGAGTATCATTTTTATGAATACTGAGAGCTTGTTTTCATGACAGTCATATATATATATATATATATATATATATGTAGAGCAAAATAACTACACATTACCACTTTCATCTGCGAAGCAATCATATATGTAATCAATAAAAAATAAACCATACTGATTTACAATTAAACACATATATGTATATACAGATAGACATTCTATTTAATTTATTCATAAATTGCAAAATCACGACGTATGTAATTATCATTACGATGTAAATTAAATGAGGCCTTATCATTACATTTTTCAAATAAGAACGCATGATTATGATGTTATGAGGAAAGTAAAAAAGTAAATATATTCTCTACGTGCATAATATATCGCACGAATGTACTGCAATTAGTCTACATTATATTGGAAATTTCAGAAAGAAATAAAAAATTTCGAGTAGAACTTTTGTGCGACTACAACAGGATTTGTCTAGTTTTATTGATAGGAAAGTTTTGAAAGCAATCATGAAAAGAATATTGATGATAACAACATAAAATCAGAAAGAGTGATTTTATTCATTCTTTATTATCATGAGAAGATGTCTGATCAGTATCAAAAGAAAATATTTTATGTTGACGTGGTATACATCGTTTGCACAATTTCATTTTTTATTTGTCAATCTCAATTAGCCATCGTTGTATTTAGGTAAACGAAGCTTGGATCTAGTTCTCTTTTTTTAATTTTATTACTACAACAATATTACAATAATAAATCATTTTGATTCTGTTTTGATTGTGTTTTTCACATGCATGAGTAGATACACCGATTCTTGTTTTCTTCAGGTTCCTGTCTGACACTTTTTTCCATTCTATCTACCTCTTTTTTACCTTGAGAATGAAGGTGAGGATGTGAGTCAGAAAGCATACCGTTATGATGATTTCCATCTTGCACAAGTGTTTCGTAAGGTATTTTAAATTTTGGAACTATCCAAGTGTTTGGTGACTCATAAATAAATGGCGCGAGCTAGAGGTTAAGTTCAAATGGAGAAAAAGCAAAATAGATAAAACCAGAAGATTTTGAAGCGACAGGATTCTTCAAAAATATTCTTCTTTAATATTTTGTTTTATTGCTAATTTAGAAGGTTTGCGAAAAGAAGGTGCTTCCACCTTGAAAGAAATAAGAGTTGTATGAATTGGTTTGTTTTTGGTGTTATCATTTGAAATATACATTATGTAATAGGCAAAATGGAAATCAGATTATTATGTTTTTCGATAGATCTAATTTTATGTAATGTCAATTTTGAATAGTTGGTGGATTGATGACGATTACAGCGCTGAACTAATGTGATTCATCATCGTCGAAAGCCCATCGAAACATTCGACAATGTAAATAATATCAATGAGGTTCATGCATATAATTATTTCATGGATGGAATGAATAATGAGATTGGGAGTCCATTTCGATATTTTATCAAGTCGTGTTTTCACTAAAGAATCATTTTCACCATTGGAAAGAGGCTTATCTAGCCTCCTTCATAACGACATTTCATTGGTGAATAGGTATTTCTACTATCAGCTTCCAATATAAATATATCTACAGGTCATCGATTCTCTTGGAATGAGAAGTAGATATTTTTCAATATCATCAAGTTTCTCGAAAAATAGAAGTTTGGACCAGTAATTTCACTCTTTAATGTCAATGAACAGTTATTGTCGATACTTAATATCTGTATGAGATCAGTCGAAAGACTGAAAAGCGAGATGAGAGAAGTCGAAAATGACATGATCAGAAAGACGAGAAAAATGGATGAGAAGCATTATAAGATGAAAAATCAAAAGCTTCACGTGCTTGCTTGACTTCCAAATTTACGATCAAGGTCACAGTCATTATCATCATCATCTTCATCTAAAATTGGTATCAACACCATGGTCGTCCATCAATTACTCTCACCAGACAGCAGCAGACGACTATTTGGTGAATTTAATTTAACCAAACATCCCATGTCATCGAAATCGGCTCATTTTTGGCGATTAATCGACGGTTTTCTTATAGTTAAAAAAAATCGGCAACTAATCACGATAGTCCAAGAACATATATGTTCTTGGACTATCGCAATTAATCGCCAAAAATGACCCGATTTTGATGACATGGGATCAATCACAGTAATTTTATTTATAAAAAAATATTTATTTTTATTTAGATCAATGGAAATATCAATCACAGTAATTAATAATATTTATTAAAAGAACTTGTCAGAGCAGCTCCTTTGGAGCTAAAATGTGAAACTCACATACTTTCAGAAGAAATATACTAAACAACCATCAGTTTTTGTTTGCTGCTAAGCAAAACATGTAGTGATCTTGATTGCTCTTTTCTTTCGTCGCCCTACTATCTAGGAAAACTTATGTAAAAATCTTCATTTTATTTATCTTCCCTCTTTGCTCCCTCTCATCAATTTCAAAGCACACGCCATGCTCTTTAACTTTGGTTGCTAGGGTCTGTAACAGATATGTGTCTGTAAGGGGGGGGGGAGCCCTAAAAACCTCGACTTAAAACTTACACTCACTATTTTTCTTCGAAAAAATATGTGAGTTTCACAAAAATTTTATTTAGATCAACCCTGATATTGATCCCAGTAAGTAATTATACTTATAAAATGAATATTTTATTTCTATTCAGCTCAACGACAATACCAATATAAATAGGGAAGTTTTATTTATAAAATAAATATTTCATCCTTATTTAGGTCAACCCTAATATCAACATAAGTTGGGAAATTTTATTTATAAAGTAATCATGCCTTTTATTTAAATTCAAGCATTAGCATCAGTAGCTATTGTCGAAACTGGAATTTTGACAAATGCGTTATAGTATTAAAATCGAGAGAAATTGCAAATAGAATCATCAAAGATCGCCAGTGTTGGCGATTAATCGCCGATTTTTATGCGATTTTGATGACATGGGATAAAATCAACATGAGTAATTTTTTAGATTTCATGTTCATTCTCTCTTGTCAGAGCGAATTTATCATGCCACTAGCAAAATTCTTGTGCACATTCTGATCGAAGATGCCGATTTTCCTATTCAGTCAACGACATCACTTGGGTGCTAGATGAAAAAGCTTGGATTTGCATATAAACGAACATTGAAAGTCGTTGTACCACTCGATACTTCCGCTTCTATGGCTGCGCGTGCACATTATTTTGCTGCTATTGATGAAATGGAGTAACAAATATACACCCCTGGAAAAAAGTCTTTCCCCGCCCCCGCCCCCTCCCCGCTCATCGTCTTGATATTTTTATACAACCATATTTCGCATGAAATTTATTATCGAGTGGAGGTATGTCCCTTATAAAAAACGCTTTCTTCTCTTTTGTTTGATTTGCTGATCGAAATAATCCAATTATATGGAATAAACACTGATCTATAAAATATGGATGAATATTAAAGTATCATTTTTTTTGTCTCACTCCTTCGGAAGATAATATCATGCCTCTGTCTTTATCACAACGTTATGAAATCGTGTTTCTTAAACTTCATCCATTGGGTCCTCAGATGTCAAACAAAGGCATCTCCAAATATATAAATTGTTCTTCAAAGACCGTACGATATTGGCTTGGTCGATGGCAGAAGAATGAAGATCTATCTGATTTAACACGAACTGGTCGACCACGTGCTACATCGGACAAGACTGATTCAAAAATTGCTAAAATTGCCAAACATGTGCAGAATATTACGTCAAACGAAATATCTACCATTTTAAACATGGACGGTGTTAATGTTAATGCACGTACTGTAAGAAGTTGTTTACGAGAGAGCGGTGGGAGTTATGGACCACCTTTAAAAAAACCACTACTTACGGAAGTTCATCGTGAGAAGCGACTCCTGTGGGTAAAACAGTATAAGAACTACAACTGCGACAATGTGATTTTTACCCGACGAGAAGACTTTTAAACTTGGCAACAGTGGAAGAAAAGTCTAGTGGTTCCCAGGTATTACCAAGGTCGTTCGTACAGTTAAACATCCCCTTAAATTACACGTAGGGGGCTGCTTTTCAAGAAATGGTTTCGGTCGACTCATTGTCTTCAATCAGAACTTGACAAGTGATTTCATGTGCGATCTCTACGAAACCGGTCGTTTGCCTACTGCTGAAGATCAATTTCCTGAAGGTCCAACAAGTTAGTTACTACAAGGAGACAACGATTCTAAACACAAGTGCCGTTTAGCGGTTGAGTGGAAGTATGATAATTAAATTCAAGTTCTGTCATGGCCTACTGCATCATCAGATCAAAACCCAATTGAAAACGTTTGGTCGATTATGAAGGATATAATAAGTAAAAAAATAATTCGAACAATTCGTGAATTCGAACAAGAAATAATAACAGCATGGAATGATCTGCCAATTGATTTAGCTGTGACATTAGTTGATAGTATGAAAAAGCGCATACAGTGGATAATTGAAGCAAACGCCCATTATACATCATACTAAAATAAAACACTTAAAACGATACCTCTATTTGATAATAAATTTCATATAATATATTGTAGGACAGAAAAAATAGGGAGGGGGGGCGGAAGACTTTTTTCCAAGGGTGTACTTGCGTTTTTACTCTTGATTTACCTCCATATACAAACAAAGAAGCCATGTGTAAACGTCTAAATTATGCAATTACCTATTGCTCTAGTATCGATACCGATGGAACTATGAACTAGTTTCTTCATCATTGAAATCAATCTAACTCTTTTTCTAGTTTTATTGTAACAAAAAAAAAAACTTATTTTCTTTCCTTAGTTTGTTTTAAGGATTGTCTTCTATCAACATGAAATAATCGAATTAAAAACAATAATACTAATCCGGTGATGACAGTTGCTGCGAATGCATAACACTAATTAAGTATTGATTCGTGACATAATAGATTTAAATCTTTCGACTAATGTTTAGCATGTTTATCGTGAACTGTAAAAACAATCTAAATTAAAAAGTAAATATATCGAAAAAAAGACTATTCCATTAATATTTACAATAATCCTCAAAACAATAGCCGTAACACTATATATACCTAATTCAACACATGCCAACAGTATATACCATATTTGAGTACCGAAATCATCTACCTTACAGTGTGCCATCACAATCTTATTAAATAAAAAAAAGAGAATGAATTCTAATTAAAGAACATTTTATTTACTAGGATAGGAAGAGAAATGCTGCAAACTATATCAAGAAATTCACATATCAAAAGGCCTTGAGGAAGAAGCATTTGAAATGGATATTGATCATATTTTGAGATATCCATATATAAGGAACTGATCGATCCAAAAAATAAGACACTGGAAATACTACCAACAACTAGAGTTATTCCAATGTGTTCTCTGATATGATTCATATTTTTTATCTGTTTAATAAAATACGCTTCATCTCATGAAAATCATTGTTTTCGTATCCTGATAATTATATAAGGAGTGAACTTTTTATTTTTTGGAAAAACAAATGAAACAATATTAAGAACGAGTTATTTTCCATTTTGTTAGTGTTTCTTTCAGGAATTGAATCGATGCCACTGACAACCATCGAATCAACCAAATCAAAAACATTGATGTCGATAAAATCACCATTACTGCAAAACCATGACAAAAATTGTATACAGATACATCACAGAATGATTTCAAATCAGTTGGATCTTCTGATTGATAATGACTATTTTTTGTTCGAAGTTTGATCATTACCTATATTATTATTATTATTATTATTCATAGAATATATGAAAAGAAACATTATTTTATGGTACTTACAACAGCTGAGAATATAATAGCACTTACAGCATATACAATCAATGCTATAACTGTATACAGAAGATAATATAAATGGGTACCGTAATCATCAACTTTAAAGGAGGATTCTACAATCTAAAAGAAGACAGAAAACTACAATGAAATGAGTTTAAAAATCTTACCAGCATAAGAAACAGGACGCTGCATATCGCGGCTATGATTCCAAAAACCAAAAGACCTTGTGGAAGAAGTGGTTCTAATGGACATTGATTATATTTTGTAAAAGCCAAAAATAAAGCTCTGCTCGATATACCACACAAAACACTGAATATAGGAACAATTACCGACGATGCTCCCCATACATGACTCATCTTTTTTCGTAAATATATTTATGCGGCTAACTTATTTTATCTTGTCGATCAAACGACGATGCGATAGTAATATATGCATGTGAAAACGCCTATTGCAACGTGGCAAAACACATTATAACAATGACGAAGAGAAAAAGAAAACGAAGAATTCATGATTCATCATTACTCATTTGCCAGGTATTGCAATGTATAGAACGACATTTCTGAGAGAATTTTGATTCATGCCGTTGGAAAAGACATATCGATTTAAAACCTATGTTGTTTCTGGATGCACAAATCTCCAACTGCTTTCCTATGCATTTATTTCCATTTCGACTTTTCTTACAAGCATAAATATGTCATTTTCGACGAAGGAATTACTTGCTGTAAATCGAAACGAGTCGTATGATGCTTTCAATAAATTCTATGAAACTTATCTCTTACCCTCAAGATAGATACATCCGCCATGTAATATTTTAGACTGTTTTAATTGTGATAAAATGAAGAAATCCAATGGTGAAATTATGAAGACAATCGAACGCTATTTCGAAAGGTAATTGCTATGTAAATAAAAGCATTGGAAGTTCTAAAAAAAATTTTTTTTTATTTGTATAAAAATTTCAACATAAATAAATCTTTTCTCGGAATGATACTTTCTTTGTCAACTATAAATACAAAAAAAATACAATCAAATCAGATTACGATTAACTCGAAAATGTTCCAACATTGGTCTTTTCTCGTAATGTATATTGTTTGCATGGGATATTTAATTGAAAGTGGACATTATAAAGGTGGTACCGTGACGTATGAACCTTTAAACTCTTATTCAACTGGAAATCTAAACAAACTGATGAATACTGAAAAACATTCTTGGACATTATCTCGATTTCTTTGCAATCAGACAACAATTAACACATTAGGAGTATGTACTAATGCACTTGGATTAGGTGCATCGGCTATAACATGTCAATCCTCCGTACCTTCATGTAATTCAAGCCGGTTTGTTCCTGTCACTCCATCGCTTATATGTACAGATTTTCGTACAAGTGTTCAAGTATCTAGCGGAATGGTTTGTCTTTCGCCACAATCTGAATGTAACAACATATCCGATTAATTCTTCACCAGGTAGGGAAAAAAACCATTAGAAAAATTTTAATATTTATCTATTTAGTATCTGAGGGTGAGGTGAGATTTTTAAATAAATAAGACCACGACGCGTTTCAACTGAATTTCACAGTCTCATCAGGTGGCCTAATTAATCTGCATATATGAATTTAAATAAAAGTAAATCGATAGAAATTCAAAAAATGAAATATCGCCAATATTAAGTTCAATTAAACATCAAAAGCAGCAGATAGTTCTTTTAGAATTAAATGGTGAGTTTAAATAAACGATCTACCACGATCAGTTTCGGCTTATTTCAAAGCCTTGTCAGGTATCGGTCAATTTGCATATAGAAATTCATTAAAATGAAATATCAGAAAACTATGTTGAGCCTAAATAGTTTTAGTAGTTTACTACGTTTTTACCTTAGCCGTGTTAATGAATGTATCTATCAAGCAGAGAATGGCATTGAATTTGGCACTTTCACTTCGTGGTTGTTGATTATACCGTTGTACTTTATCGATTTGGTAAGAATTTTGTTTCTTTGTTCGGTAGTTGTGATAGCTAATGTTTATAATTCCCTCGATTGTAGTGAGGATCATATGAAAAAAAAATAGTTTGCCTGTCTGTGGGTTTGTGTCAGGGTCAAAGATCAAAAAAACATCAACGTAGAAAGCCTGATGTGGTATGGTATGCTATAGGGGTACCCTTGGTTCCTCAACTGCTATACTATAGGGGTACCCATAGGATCTCAAGGGCTATATTATGGGGATACCCATGAGTCCTCAAGTCCTACTCTATAAAGATACTCATGGGCTCTAAAGTACTAAAGTATGCACCCCTGGAAAGAAGTCTCTCCCCCCCTATTTTTTCTGTCCTACAATATGTTATATGAAATTTATTATTCCCTATACTGAAAGGCTAGGGTCTGCAGAACGTAAATTCACCTGTGTCTGTCTGTCTGTCCGTCTGTCTGTCGGTAACGCCACATAGTAGAAATGACCATGTAACAACTATGGTTCAAATGTCCATAGTAACTGTCGTATAAATAATTAAAATTATAACAGCTATGACTAAAGTACTCACATTAACTATAGTGTAAAAGCCCATAAAATCAATGGTACGAATGACCAAATAATAGCTATGGCGAAAATGACCATTTCATTAAAATGCTCATAGTAACCCTAGTACAGATGACCAAATAATAAGTATAGTCTAGATGCCTATTCCCTAGACTGAAAGGCTAGCGTCTAGAAAACGAAATTCACCTATATCTGCCGGTAACGCAGTCAAAATGACCATGGTTATTATGGTACAAATGACTATTTAATAACTATGGTTATAATGACCACAATAACTATGATTAAAATGACTATGGTAGCTATGGTACAAATGGCCATTTAATAAGTATGGTACAAATGACCATTGGAAACTATGATTCGAATATAGTTCAGATAAATATGGAGAAGACTATTACAATCATCTAATGACTATGATTTAAATTAATCTACCAGTATTGATTAAAAATGACGATCACTGTTTAATTATTTATTTTGATTGGATTGTTGTTCAATGCTGCATCAATAACTAGGTGCCTTATCAGTAAATTAGAATTTTATAAATGAGTGTGAACATAAAATTATAAAAAATAAAAATCATATTCTTTGAATAAAGTGACCACGTTTTTTCGAATAGAAATAGCACTTAAATAATATAATTATCAAAATTCGCATTGTTGTTTATAATGTCATTGTAGTTCACGATAAAATATGAAAACGTTTTATGTAAAAGAGTAGCAGCCAAACGGTCATATACATAACAATTAATAATATCGGATGCAACGGGTTTTCGTATGTGAGTAGTATTTTTCTCACGATTGGGCATCAATATCGATATCCATACCCAACCTGACTGTCGATGAGTATTTCGATGCCTCGAATTATATTTTCGATGCCCATCGAAGGCTCAAATCGAGTGTTCGGAGTGACATTTTCCGATGGGTCGACCACGTGGAGATGGGTCATTTGGATAGCTCATTTTAATTCTTCCTTGAAAATCTCGGAATTTTTTTCGATGTGTTCATACCTATCGAAATAGAATAACCCATCGACGTGTGCTCGACCATCGGAAAATGTCACTTCGAACACTCGATTTGAGCCTTCGATGGGCATCGGTGAACCCATTGAAACGTTCTTCGGAGACTCGGAAAAAGGTTAGAAAGAAAAAATTTCGGCATATGCACGGCTATATGTCGAGTCCTCGATGCCTATCGAACATATATTTAGAATAGGAGGAGAATTAGATTTAAACATATGTACTTACAATTATGAACCATTCATCGACGGGTTGATCTAAACATATCTTGATCTTCTAACTATAGAAACATGTTTTATCAATATATCCACTAAACCCCACTCCATAATAAAAGACCCCGGGTCTACTATTGTGTCTTGACGTACAAAGTTTATAGGGGGGTCTTCTATTATGAGAGGGTCTTCTAATAGGATTTTGCAGTAAAGTTTCTAAAAATCCGGTGAATTTCGTAATATCAATAAGCATCACTTCGTATGATGTGGTACTTGGCATTTATTATAATAGTAGCTATCGTTAATGCCAGACTCCAAAATGTAGATTATTATTGCAATTATATCTGAAGACAAAACTTTAATCATGTGAGACCACTAATGCTTATCCAAATCTAAAATAGGCATGGGTATTTTTGTAACAACTTAAGAATGGAAACAGCTTTAGAGTAGTGGTTTTCTACCAGCCGAAAGAAGAAACATTAAAACATCTTTTCTCCAAAATTGTATAAGACAAAATCGTTTTAAATAAATCTTTTCTACAAACCATTGCAAAAAATGCATGAAAAGAAAAGTTTGTAATTGCGATGAAATTTTGGTTTGGATATGTGGTCTGGATAGAGCAACTTCAGATCTATAGTTGAAGATATAATTCAAACGATTATCTTCTCACATTCTAATACCAAGCAAATCAAATTATAGATTTTCTCCGGTTACACGACATTTCCGCGCGTAACGTATAAACGACACTTCCGCGGCGCCCTCACCCTCACTTGACGTGTGCGCGGAAGTGTCACGCGCGGAAATGTCGTGTCACGCATTATTATACATTTTTTCGATGTGTTGTACAAATTGTACAAATTGTACATTTTAAAAAAAAACATCGTCTTATACAGCATACAATATTGGAGAAAAAGACCTTCCAATCTACCCTGTGTCGAGTGGTGAAAACTACAACTCTAGAACCATTTTCGTTCTTGAATTATTGCAAAAAATACCCACGACCATTTTATGTTTGAACAGATAGTAGTTTATTGATTCTGATTCACTGGAAACAATATTCCGTCAAAAATCTCAAAGACTTTTTCTAAGCTTTTTGAGCTTTTCTTTTTAGTCAGTGTGACCTGCACTATTAATGAAGCGTGATCGTCTGACGGATATTTTACTGGAAAAGATTCTCTGGTAAGAAAATAAAAGTATATTCCGGATGTCTTTCTTATTCTATCATAGAAACTTTATTCACTACCCTTTCTGAAAATATTTGAATAGCCCCAGGTCTAAGAAGCATGGTCGTTTACGACCATATACAACCGTTTACGGAGTCCCTAACATTTGACCTAGGAGGACATTATTAGTTTTACACATTGTTTCTTTGAAGAAACTAAAAGCTGAAAAACATGGCTAAATTCCAAATTGTAAAAGATTTTGACTCAATACATATTGAATTCAAGATAAGAGGAATTGGAAAATCAAAAATCAAAAACTTATTTTAAAAAGAAGACCCGGGACTTCTATTGTGAATTTCACATCAAATCCTCCAGGGGGTCTTCTAATATGGGAGGGTCTTCTAATATAGGGGGTCTTCTAATATGGAGCGGGGTTTAATAGCTATTCATAGTATTTCGATAGAAAATGACTTGTTCCATAGCAAAATAGATATTACCAATCGACTCCATCATGATCAAAAACATCATCAATAATAATTGAAGAATACTTTGCACAAGATAAAATCGGTAAAAACCTTGGTCAATTATCATTCTTGTTTGATTCATAACTTTTAAACGGACAGCGATCAATGTTTTGACTTTTGATGGATTTCTAGCTCTTCAGCTGGCGATTCTAGTCCACTCCTCAAAATTAAAAACATGTCCTATTTTTATAGCGCAACACTCTACTCTTTCAAGATAACTATGGATCACTAGTTATTTATGTAATAAATTTGAAAAATTTTATATGAATCAATGCGCTGGATAAGCCTCTTTTTAATAGTGAAAACTGCAGCTCTTTAGCTTGTTCCCTATCAAAAGTTATTCAAAAAATACCCACCCGCCTTTTTTTGGAATAGGCATTAGTCAATATTAATTAATTAACTTAATCAAAACTCGTGTACTGAAAAGTGTCATATTTGTACAGAGAATTCTTGACCAACTATATCTTCGAAGGTTTTTCATACGCAAGAAATTCATTTCTTCATGATGATTTAATTTTAGTTTGACCCATATTGTATTCATCAATGATAGTAACATAGTTATTTCTAGTTTAAAGAAGCATAAAACTTTTTTTGATCAATTTTTCGTTATTAAAATATGTAGTTGAAAATTTGTCTCTCTGAAGAAAAGATGCAGTGAAAGACACTACAGAATAACTATTGATTGATGCTGCTAGCTCATCTAATAAGAAATTTAAAGACTTAGACATGTGTTTTAACTCCTGCTGCTTAGGTCTCCTAAAACAATTTTTTTTTGCCAATAGAAGTACTATGAAATTCTCTACAAAATTATACACGAGATAAAAAGAATGAAAATTTTGTAAGTTTGGTATCTTATCTCGATTTGAATTTTTCCTATTCCTATTATTTACAGAAAAAAATGTAGTAAAAGCAAGATCTCAGTTTGTGTTTGGTACTTTTAAATGTGCTATTTCTCGAGATCTATAGAAAAAACCTTTTTTTTGTAGCGCAGATGAGATGGACAAGATCCACATTTCCAGCTAGGTATAGAAGAGCATTCATTTCTAATTAAAACAAAGAAACCTGGTGAAAAGAACTTTTTGTTTTGATAAAGTTGTGAAACTTTTCCTAGAATCATCACAATGTAGATCCTAAATTCACTGTTAATTTTTCTTTTTTGTGAAGCACATTTCTAAGCCTATAATATTCTTTCTTCAGAGAGACATAGTTTTAACTACATAGTTTACTAAAGAAAATTTTCTTATACAAATCGAGTCAGAACTTCTGGCCCATTGTTAATATATCAGAAGATGAATCACATCAAAGAAATACATAACTGCGAAGTTTTTCTTTTTCTTTCGTTCTCTTATTACTGAAAAAAAAGTGCGCTTATTCAAGGTGCGTACCTTAAGTATCTGAGTACTGAAGGCGCACAAACTGAAGATACGCGTAGAACAGCAACACATTACAGAACTGTATTTTATATTATAAAATTTCCTGAAAATAGAAATAATAAATAATCGTCGCGAAGATAAATGTTCCTAAAAAATATTTTATTATTGATTATTGAGAGATTTTTTTAAAAAGTCACAGAAGTCTCTCATTAATTTTTATCTGTCCTAAAGAATCAAAAAGTCAAATATTAATCATATAGATAAATAATAAAAGGTACGTTCTCTTTTCTTTTATTATCAAATGAGTCAACATCATTAGTTTTATTGTGTATATAATACAAACTTGTAGTTAATAGTTTACTACAAAATAATCATGTTAACTATTGAATTTTTTCTATTATTTTTTCTATTACTAAATATACATGCTCAAGTTGTACCAGTCCGATTTGATTTGGTAATTGATCGTATATTTCAATATCAAAATATTTCACCTGTTAATCTGATCAATAATGTTCAATTCAATCTTACACCTGAACAAATGTTTCAATCTATATCTTCAATATTATCAAATAATAACAGTAGCAATCAATGTGAACAAGATTTTCAATTAGTTCTTCAATCAGCAATTGAAAAACAGGAAACATGGGCAATGAAAGTAATTGATTCTTGGGGAAAACCATTACCATCAGGAATACTCAAAGGTAATATTTATTGGGTTGGCAATTATGATGAATGTATATATCCAATGTATGATATGGCAAATAAATCATTTATCTCCCAGCCATTCGATACACAATATTGTATGTATATAGTTATTTTATTATCGAATAGGTTTTAAAAGTTTATTTAAGGTACTCTCAAACCATCATCATCATCATCTCGATCCGGTTCATCAAATATATTATCCATGATAACTATTGGTCTTTGTGTTCCATCATCATGTGATCGACGATCAGTTGCCACTTTAGTTCAACCATTTTTTAATAAAAGTCATATTACTGAAAATAATCTTGTTTGTTCAAATGATCCACCATATGGTCAAAAAAGTCTCACACCTGGAGCAATAACAACTATTGTTATTATATCACTTCTTGGTTTACTTGTATTTATTGGAACAATTATTGATCTTATTCTTAGACTGAAACTAAATTCAATTAATAATTTATCAATACATAATAATGCATATAATCATTTAGTTGATCATAGTGAAACAACGATTGAACATGAATTGCAACAAACACTAAAAAACTCATCTCTTAATCCAACATCACGAATAGCATTTTTAGCTGAATTTTCTGCATTAAAATCACTTCGTCGAATATTTACATTGGAAGAAAAAACAAGTGGTGATAAAAATGAATCATATTTATTTCTAAATGGTATTCGAGTATTATCATTATTTTGGGTAATAATAGCTCATTCATTACTTTTTGGTATATCTTATGTAAATAATATGGTTGATATTCGTATAATGACACGTTATATATTATTTCAATTAATAGGAGATGCTCAATTTAGTGTTGATACATTTTTTGTTTTAAGTGGATTTTTAACATCAATTTTATTTATTCGTCAATATAAAAAAGAAGGAAAATTAACACGTCGTTTTATGTTTATGTATTATATTCATCGATATATTAGATTAACTCCTACATTTATATTAATGGTTATTGTTAGTATAAATTTAACTGGATATTTTGGACAAGGTCCTATATATCCAAAAAATGGTTTTGAATCCGAAGGTTGTCGTACACAATATTGGTGGACATCAATTATTTATCTTGGAAATTTAGTAAAACCAGATGAAATGTGTTTAAATATAGCATGGTATTTACATAATGATATGCAATTTCATTGGATTGCACCAATAACTTTAATTCCATTTGTTCTTGGACGAAAAGCTTTATCATTTATAATTGTTATACTTTTTATTTTTATTACAATTGGATCAAATTTAGGTATTCTTCTTTATTATCCAAATATGTCACTCAATTATCCAACGGGTGGTGGAACTAATACTGTAAGATTTCTATTGATTATTCAATTATGTTTATTCTTTATTATAGGATGGTCCTACTTATTACAACACGATTTATATTAAACCATGGTGTCGTATATCTGCATATGCTATTGGAATTTTAACTGGATATATTGTTACAATTACTAGTCGACAATATCGTATGCATATTTTTAGTAGAATTATTGGAACTATTATAATTAGTGCCATGGCTTTGATATGTTTATTTATTACTTATCCTAATAATATCAATGTACCTGGTATAAGTCGATCAGAAACAGTTGCATATATAACACTATCTCGAACATTTTGGTCAATTGTTATTGGTTGGATTGTATTTATATGTAGTACAAATCAAGGTGGAATAGTAAATAAGATTCTTTCTTGGCCTATATGGAGTCCATTAGCACGACTTAATTATTCATGTTATTTAGTTCATTCAACAATACTTAATATAATGATATTTAATGAAAAAATACCTTTCTATTTTCAAGGACATCTTGTAATAAATAATTTTATTTCACAAATTTTTTTTAGTTATGTTGCAGCTATTTTAGTTTCAATCGTTTTTGAAACACCTTTTTTTATTTTTGAAAAAAAATTATTTAAACGATAAATGAAAGTTTTTTTTACCAAAATTGTAAGTGTTCTAAAGTGTTTTGCCATTTATATGTAAAATAAAAGATTATTTTTTAAATTAATTAAGCTTATCTGATGTCATTGAAGAGTATTTATCACTGACAAGGGAACCTTCCCAGGTGCCGGAGCGCTTTTCAATCGGGGTTTTGCACATCTTGTAGCCCATAGTGAGCTATGTCTATGGTAAAAAAAGTTTGGTCCCCTAGCTTGTTCCTGAAGAGATAGAGCATTTTTATTATTACCACTATAAGACAAACCTTATCAGTAAAGAAGTAATATGTCAATCAATACTCATTGAAACGAATCGAGATTTTCCCCACATATAGTTGTACTCATGTGGAACATAATGTGAAAGTTTAAGCTCAAACAACCTTGAGAAGATTCAATTATTAATTTTAGACTATATTAATGTCATTCTATATGTTGTTATATATAGTATTTCCCAGAATTGTAAGATAATTCTAATCTTTCGAAATAGTGTATTTATTTTCACATCTATCCTATGGGCTACAACCTCGCTTATATGATAACTTACGTATATAATGATTTTTCGATGTGCAAATAATAGATATTATTAAATGAGAAGAAATAAACTAAATCAGTTTTATTGATGAACTAAACATATACCAGGTGTGTACGAAAGAGAAGAATAATATATAATAACGTATTTTTATCTGATGATTATTTTATTCGTTTCTAACAAAAAATGATAAATGCATCGATTGTATCCTCTTTACTCTCAGAGAAGTTTTCTTAATCTGAAGCATCTATAAAAGTTAATCTTCGAGCACCACCCATACGTGAGCAAAAAATTGCGAACCATTTGGCTGAACTTTTAAATTCAATTATAAACAGTCACACGTTTACTACAGAAAGAGAAAGTACTCTTGATTACATTTCCAATGAATTTAGTGAAGATGATGTTGATCAGTATGTTGCATCAGATGACTCTGAATTAGATCCAGATTTTAACGATTCAGGCGATGACGAGGGTGACGTTCTTCTTCAAAAGTTTTCTCCAGATTGCATGAAAAAAGGTGTTGAATATTATGACGAAAAGGATCCTTTAACAGAAAAACGTCGTCGGTCTTGGAAAAATGTAAAACATCGATTTCAATATGTCAGAGATTTATCATATATTTCTTGTTTTTGTGCCTATATTGAAAAGGGAGGAACGAGAATGCAAAAATTGGAAAATGTAAATAATTATGTTTATCATAAATCTGAACAAGCTCGACAATCTTATCTTCCTGTACATGGTCTGGACTTGCGTCATTGGGGCTTAGAAAAGCTAAACAAGAATTACTTCATGATTTTGTTACTTCGGAAAAATGGTTCTTTAATTTTAAAATACAGTACAATATATGCTCACGAAAAGTGACCAAAGTCAGTAACTCCTCTTCGCTGTTTACAATAGCGCGACCCCTATTGTACTGAACTTGAAGTTAGAATCTATTCTGCTTTAGGTAGTAACATCTAAACAAGTAATAAATAAAGAAGAAATTCAACACTTTGCAGATGAATGTGTATCAAGTGTACGAGATCTTTCACCAAAATATAATCCCGCTTATGTGATTAATACAGATCAATCAGGTATTCAGCTTGAATTTCATTTAATTCGTACTCCTTCGTACAAAGGAGAAAGAACTACTGCCTTAAGGGGGGCCCCCCCC